>CP126896.1:70185000-70362500 GCA_030440675.1 Furcifer pardalis | reverse complement strand
ATAGATCAAACCCTGGGTTGCGTAGAAGATGGTTCTATTCCTTCCATTGATCAACTAAGAATAAAAACAGGCATATGTTGTCATTTCTAATTTAGAAGTAAGAGATGTAGACATAAAGCTTTGAATGTGGAGGGGGAGTAGGATCCATTCCACATTCTCATCTTCATGTTGTCTATTGGAAAAATAAATTATTAATTTGTGCTTTATATGGACACTGCATTATTTGTTTGTTCTGTGTATATGTTGAAGAATTAAGCTGCATGTTCCCCTTTCCCTATACAGTTACTATTTGACTTATCGTTAAGTAGCCCATTTTGCAGTCTGCCAGTTCTGTAATATGCCCATTTTATTTACATATCCAGCTGTTAAAGTATATTTCTTTGCTTGTTTAATGTTTCCGAATGACAAGAAGTAGGCATTCAGAATAAAACATGTGCATTGGTTAACATGTGCTACTTGTATGGATGAAGAACATCTTTAATAAGCTTGAGCTCTCCTGCTGAGCTCTAACCATTGGAACATGAGTAGTCTAGGCCAGATTTCATCTTCCATTACTTTTCAATTAAATATCTTTGATGTAATTACATGGTGCGACAATGAGCTGCTGAAATTGTGGATTTGAGTCTTCCAATTTGTTACACTCTGAGGAATGTAGGTGTTATTGTGTTTTTCACATTGATCTAGGCCTTAATCAATGATGATATGGCCTTTAAAAAAGAACAATCCAGCAACTGCAAACCAAAATCTGGCTGAGCTGTCTGCAAAGAAAGATAGTGCTGTAGCAGGAACAGGAAGCTTGGGTGGATCTCTGCCTAGCTAAACCACAAAACCTTCTGATTACTGTATTTGCTGGTGTATAAGACTACTTTCCCCCCCTGAAAAACATGCCTCCAAGTGGGGGGGTCGTCTTATATGCCGGGTGCACTTCAGTTGGTATAGACATAGCTGCCCATAGTGGCCTCCCGATGCCCGCCCACCTTATTCTACATACCATCCAGTATCACGCGGTATCCAGTGTGGCTGCGGCGAGCATCAGCAGCGAGACAGGGGTACCAGCCTTTTCGGCGTGACCGGCCCATTCTGCTCGGTGGGAAGCAGCAGTGCTCTGGCCCGCCCCTTGTCTACGCAGAGCTTGCACATGTGCACTTGCGCACTAGTGCCGGCCACAGGGAGATGTTGAAATCAAATCTGATGTTCTTTTATGTTTTATTTGGTGTGTGGAAGGTGTGTGGAAGAGGGGGTAGTCTTATACGGCGAGTATATAACAAACTATATTTTGAGTGGAAATGTTGGGGGTTGTCTTATACACCCAGTCGTCTTATACGCCGGCAAATACGGGTAGTTTTTTCTCCTTCCATCACATTCAGATATTTGCATCACATAGGTAGAACTAGAATAGAGAACTGTGGTATTTTTAATCTCAAACAACAAAAAATCCCACTGGATCCATCTGTGAGGAAAAACACAGAGGGGGGCTAATTTGGAAGATGAAATCTGGCCTAGCCAGAAATGGTGAAGGATAAGAGCAGTTACTCTACAACCGTAGCTATTTGCCTTGCTGTTTAGTCTGAGTTCCTCACTGATCATTTTGCTATTTTCTCCCACAGTCAGTTGACATTATTGCTAATCTTTAAATCTGAGCTTTTTGCATGAATGTCTGATACATTTTGTTGAGCTTGCTGTGGGTTTGTTTGGTTTTTTTGGTCCCTGTTGCTTTTTGTCATCTTTTTTTTTAATTTCTGTTTTTGTTCACAGCAATCTAGCAGTTCAAAAAGCTGCAAAATCCTGTTCATGAAGTATAACATAAAGTTATGCCTGCATAAGTGTGTTGGCTGTTGCACTCAGTAACAGAGAATCATACCATTAAGTTGCACAACTGGTCATACGATTCCTATTGCCATTGCTGCAAAATGTCCCAGTGGAAAAGTTTGGTGGAACACATTTCATCCTTGTTGCATTTCTGGCTATGCCTATGTAACTAAACAAGAGGATTATCTACACCAGGGATTCTCAACCATACTTCATCATGGGCTGGAGAACTCCGCCTCAGACCGCACCAAGGCCCAGACATGTGGTTTCCCCCTACCATAAACTACAATGGACACATTTATGGCTGTTGTAAATGTATCCACTTCGGCTTCCACTTCCAGGGTTGCCGCCACGGGCTGGATGGAATGGTGTCTGTGGCCAGGGTTGGCCCATGGGTCATAGATTGCGAACCCTGATCTACGCTGTATATGTTTTATTGCAGTCAGGAAAAAATAGATTAAGAATAGGATTTTGCACAAATTAAATGTGCAAATAATGCTTTAACGTAAATTCTGCACCATGATGCCTTCTGTTGAATTTTAAAGGAGTAAACTCATTGGAATTATTGATTTAATCTTTTTTTTTTAATAACTTGCAGTTGCTTGCTGTTTATGTGTGTGCTTTGCTACTCCAAGGGAACAGGCACTAATTTTGCATAGAGAAGATGTGCACATATTACAGATATGTTGATGAAAAGAACAGCTCTTCTTGTCACATTCCTGCTTGAATATGAGGAACTTAAAGGGCCTTAAATATTACTTACTAAGGTGTCTAAGATAAGGACCTGATGCCCCCCCCCCCCAAAAAAAAAACAGCTTAGTGGGCCTGACCATGACCCCTGGAAGCAGAAGCTGGCACATTTACGACAGCCATAAATGCACCCACTTCCATGTTTATGACAGATGTGGGTGCATTTGTGCATGCATGCTTGCATTTTATGGCTGATGCAAACATGTCCACTTTCATTTCCGGGTGAGGAGGTGATGGGCCAGATGAAAAGGTGCTGCAGGCCAGGTTTGGCCCATGGGCCATAGGTTGGGAACCCCTGGTTAAGACAATGAGAATGAAGGGTTTAGGAACTATTTTTACATCTCTAACACAGAGAAACAGATCCATCATGGTATGAAAGTAGAAAAGCAAACCACAAGGAAACGTGAGCTGGGCAAGTGATTTTGTGTGAATGCTGATGCTGTGGTAAGAGCACAGAATTAACACATCAATGGGGGCTTTTCTCGCTACTTCAATGGACAGGACAATCATGTGTAGTAGTAAATTTATTTGTATGGGATTCTCCCACAGGTAGGGCTTTGAATTTCCCCCAAAGGATGAAAAGCAAAACAGGGGTAAAGATTAAGCACAGAACAAGGATCTAAATGATATCACAAATCACCCAACAACCACTTTTTCCTTTTAGGTTATTTTAATCAGTTTGTTTTAAATTGTTGGAGCCGCTGGTCAAGGTGATGGGATTTCTAGGATCCGCATTCCTAAGAAGTAGCTTGTCCATACTTTAATTATGATGTTGCATTTAGAAATGCACTTATTGCAGAACCCTGCATGTGTCTACTCTGAATTCTGTGAGGAATGAGTGTTGGAATGAAGCCTTACTTTAAAAAATGAACCAGCATAACCATAACTAAGGCTGAAGACCAAACCTTTCAGTGCCATTTGTATCCCGGGCAGGAAGATGTGAGATAAAGTTGTCATACATGAAGATTTCAATTTGCCATGTGTATTTTGGAAGATTTGTCAGTTGCCTGCATATCAAGCTTGCGACTCAAGCAAGTTTGGAGAAGTTTTGGACCTGCAAGGTTCAGGTGCAAACTCTAGTTCTGAGAGGATATTTTTGAATAAGATTCCACAACAAGCACTTTAACTTCTGTATTCCTGACCAGCAAGTCAATTTAATTCACTTTTCATTAGTTTTGCTCTTCTGTCAGTTGTATTGACATGCATGCAATGTTTCTATTTCACAGTGGTTTTAGTGGGGCCCTCTGAGATAGGCTATACAAAAACAGTAAGTTAATGATAATGAAATACAATGTTTAAATGATTTTCAGGCCAATAAAGTTTAAACAGAAAAGCAATGTCAAAGCATTAGTATTGACATTTTAAGTTACATGTAATTAATCTTTAAGGAGATGCTGGATTTACATTTCTGTCATTGTGCATTTCATGTGCTAAGCCTGCTGAAAAATGTACAAAGTTAAAAGTCACTAAAAGTTAATTATCCATATTGTCTGTCAATATAAGATTGGAGATCTTTAATAATTTCCTGAGAATTTTATTTCAGATTTGTTTCTTAGATACAGGATGTGGGACTGCAGACATGCCTCAATGTTTGTTCTGCTTTTCTGCATTTTATATGAAAAGCAATTGATCCCCCTAGGTAACTTATAATTCATTTTAGTGTTACCTAAAAGAAATAAACAGAAAATACAATTAATTTGGATGGTAAAGCAAGGGAAGGAGTCTTGTCTTTCCTAGGAGACTGGTTGTGTATCTACCTATATGTTCCTGCACGGAAGGCGTTTCCTCATGAGAAGTTGGTCCACCAATGCCATGGTTCAGAAATGACTAAGAAACAGCAGGGTACCTAAAGGATCCAAGGTCCCCTCAATTTATCTCAGACATTCTATCAAATGGGGAAAGAACATAGTTAATCTGAAGATGGTGTAATAAATTTGTTCCTTCTAGATCTGTGCATCCCAACATGGGCCACATGCCCCACCGGGGTGGGGGGCAATTCAAGAATGAGTTATTAACAGTGAATGGCCTTTTAGTCTTCTTCCATATGAATAAAAAATCACTTTTTGAATAATAATTATATGTTTCCCTGTCGACTCCCCAGGCCGGACTGGCTGGGGAGGGAAGGCCTCACAGCTGTGAACCTCGGCTGGCTCAAAAGGCAAGGCTGCTGGCTCACCATCCCTGTTGACTACCTTCCCAGGCCGGACTGGCTGGGGAGGGAAGGCCTTACAGCTATGAACTTCGGCTGCTTCAAAAGGCAAGGCCGCCAGCTTATCATTCCTGTTGACTCCCTTCCCAGGCCAGACCGGCTGGGGAGGGAAGACCTCACAGCTGTGAACCTTGGCTGGCTCAAAAGGCAGGGCTGCTGGCGCACCGTCCTTGTCGACTCCCTTCCCATGCCGGACCGGCTGGGGAGGGAAGGCCTTACAGCTATGGACCTTGGCTGCTTCACCATGGCTCGCCCTCACCCAGACCTCGGCTCGCCATCACCAGGTCAGGCTGAGAGAAGGGGAGACATTTGCGCAGCCCTGCCGCCGGCCACAAAAACGCTGCCGCGGCCAATGCTTCCACCACCGAGCTCGCCCACAGCCAGTTGGGCTGAGGGAAGGGGAGACACTTGCGCAGCCCTGTCAGCCCACCACTTCAAAGGCTCCCCACGCCATTCCAGGCAGGGAGCTAGAGGACTTGCATCTGCAAGACTCAGCTCGCAATAAAAAGCGCCACTGGGGCCGCGGCAGGAGCTGCAAGGACATCGCAGAGGCGCGCTGTTCTGGGTGGGGATGGGTCTCATTTGCGAGCCTTGGCTCGCCCCAAGTAACCCCTTGGGAGTCACCACCGATTCCGTCGCCACAGCAGGTCAAAGGCTTCCCGCGCCGCTCTGGGCAGGGAGCTGCATTAGAAGCAGTGGTGGGATTCAACAGGTTTGCCCCAGTTCACCAGAACCGGTAGTGGAAATTCTGGCTGGCCCCACCCACCCAAGTTTTGAAATAAAGTAGTCCTAATTCGGGTGAAATGCAGGGCTTTCCCCCTGGCTGCGCCCACCATACTACACCTACAGAGTAGGTAGTAAAAAAATTTGAATCCCACCACTGATCAGAAGTAATCCTATGTTGGCTACATTCTATGTTCTTGAACTCTAAAGTGGTAAAATTGAATCCCTGGCTGCAAGAAAGACAAACAAGTGGGCCCCGAACTCTCTCTTGATGCAAAAATGAGGTTGTCTTGTTTTAGGCACATCATGAGAAGACAAAACTCTCTGA
Source organism: Furcifer pardalis (assembly GCA_030440675.1). Classification (NCBI taxonomy): domain Eukaryota; kingdom Metazoa; phylum Chordata; class Lepidosauria; order Squamata; family Chamaeleonidae; genus Furcifer; species Furcifer pardalis. The sequence continues at coordinate 70,356,681 of CP126896.1, read as the reverse complement.
AAAAGACAATAATGTTTGGAAAGGTGGAAGGCAACAGGAGAAAAAAGGAAAACCAAATGTGACATGAATTGACTCTCTAAAACAGTGATAGCAAATCTTTTAGAGACCAAGTGCCCAAACTGCAAACCAAAACCCACTTATTTATCACAAAGTGCCAACACAGCAACAGGGGAGGAAGGAAATGCTTCCATTGGTCTGCTGGGCAGAGGGGTGGGGCAAAATCTGTGCTGGGGGAGGGAGGAAGCTCTCCCATTGGGCTGCTGAGCAGAAGGGAAAGGGGCGGGGCAAACTCTGTGCTGGGGTGACTGCACAGATGCCCACAGAGAGGGCTCTGAGTGCCAACACTGCTCTAAAAGAAAACCACAGCCTTAAGTTTAGAAGACCTGGACAATATTGACAGAACAGTCTGAACATTGTTCATCCATTGGGTCACAAAACTAGAAATGACTTAATGACAAGTAAGAAAAAATGTATTATTAGTTTTTATTATTAGCTTTTGAGTTTTACCTTTGTAAATTTAAGCAAATGGGCACTAAGATTCAGTAAACTCTTCTCTATTGCACAAAAGCATTAAAATGGTTTACAGTTTTCTTGTAACTTCTGTTATAAGCTCTTAAATAGAAAATAATACATTTTATGTAAGGTTGCACAGAATTGCAGGTCCCATATGTGCTTGTATAAACAAGATCAAAACCACAGCTGGTTACTGTTTAAGAGTAATTAACCTATTCCTATGAAAAACAAACTAGAAAATTAGAATGAGAAAATAGAGATTTCCCAGTGAACATTACTGGTGAGTTTGTTTTATATAAAACTACATGGTTGTTACCAAAGTTTTCATTTTTAATTATCTGTACTAGCAATATGTGTTATCATTTCAGTAAGTGAAATCCAGGGAGAGTGTGTGTGTTTATTAATTTGTGTTTTCAAATTTGTGGCCTATTAAAAAGATGAAATCCTTTCTCCATAATTATCTACATGAAAGAGGGTGGGTGCAAGTCGAAAATAAATAGCAAAGGATATTTTTCTTTCTAATGTAAACATCTGGCAGTAATCCTTGCTTACACAATTAATGGGCATTTAATTGGCAATGATCAGTTTATTGCAGCAATACAAAGTGAATGTTTCCCCAGGAAGAAACAGCTGTTGCAAAAATTTCACAGTGATTTAGCAAACACCAGGTGATTGCTGAATCCAGAACGGAGTGTGTGATGTCTGAGCAAATACAGTTGCAGCACTTCAGAAGGGGGAGGGCATAAAAATAATACTGCTAGAGGAATCTGATTTTTCAAAGATGCAATATTTAGCAGTGAAATAAATTAAAAGCTAATACAAATAATCTGAGTCTGAAGTGCCTCTTGGAATATTCTTAATACCTTATATTTTGTTTAATTTGGCATTAGTTTTGAATACACAGTTAATTAAGGGGAAGAGCTCCTGGGACCAATATTTTAAAATACCAATATATTTTGTTTCTTGGGATGGGGGTAGTAACGGTATAATATTAGATAACTATACACTGAGGACTTTATATTAAACTATTATGTCCAGTGGCGAGATAAAAAACAATCACTACCTACTCTGTGGGCATGGCCAGGTGGCCATGTGACTTGCTAGGTGTGGTCATTTGACTGGGTGGGTGTGGCCACTTGAAGCTCTGGCAACTGGATAGGGGAAGCCCAGGGAGGCTGCACCACCGGTACGGGAGGCAAGCACAGGCCTACTACCTGAGGTCCAGGAAACTGGGTGGGCAGGGTCAGCTGGAATTTCTACTACTGGTATGAGCATACTGGGGTGTTTCGGCTGAATCCCACCACTGGTTGTGTCCCTTACTATTCCATAATTCATATTCATGGATTAATACAAGATGGAAGATGCTCAGGAATGCATGTGCAGGTGCATGAAGGATTTGTAGAAACAGCTAATGGTTTGTTTGTTTGTTTGTTTTTAAAAATATAAAACTAGTAATATTTTCAGGCAAAAATATACAACAATAAAATATATCCTGTGGATTGATGCATGATGCCAAGCACACCATAGCCTTGATAAATGTGTTCTACTGAAACTGATAGGACTTACTTCAAATGACATGGATTTAGGGTTGGCATACTAAGGAAATCAGCAATTACTCAAAAATGACTTCTGATGAAAATGAAAGAATAAAGTGATAAAACAGGACCACAGTTGAATATTAAGAAGACAAAAATCATGATTTCAGAAGAATTACTAAACATTAATGATAATGAAAAAATTGAAATTGTTAAAAATATTGTATTCCTTAGCCCAGTCAGTTGTCCAACTGGAGACTGGAGCCAAAAAAAAATTAGGAGAAGACTGAGACTTAAAAGGGCAGCAATGAAGGAATTAAAAAGATTATCAAATATTAGGATTATTGCAAAACAAGAAAGGCCAAGACCATAGGTGGGAAAGCTGGACAGTAAAGAGGTCTGACAGGGGAAGAAAATTAATTATTTTGAAATATGGTGCTAGAGGAGAGCTTTGCATATTTGCTGGACTGTCTGAAAGATGAACTAGTGAGTCCTAGAGCAAATCAAGCCTGAACTGTCCCTGGAGGCAAAAATGAGGATGTACTACTTTGGGCACACCAAAAGGAGGCAAGATTCTCTGGAAAAAAACATAATGCTAAGAAAAGTTGAAGGCAAGAGGAAATGAGGAAAATCTAAGATGAGATGGCTAGAATTCCTAAACAAAGTCATAAGTTTGAGTTTACAAGAGCTGAATTGGGCTGCTGACATTGTTGTTTTCCCAGCCAAATTTTCCATTTTAGAGTTATAGGAATTTTCTGGTTTTTTTTTTTTTTTGCAATTTGTAACTAACCCATCTTCAAGATTATGCATAATCACTAGTGAGCCTACTGAAATAAGATTGAACCCCTTGAATATCATTTGCTGACACAGCTTGAACAAAAACATGCCAAATTAATCTTGCACTTTTATTTTCCTTAAAAATACATATCAGTCTCACTCAATGACTGTTATAACCTACCTCTATATAACACTGCTGTTCACTCCTTTTTTAAAATTGGTATTGCGTTTGAGCTACTTTCTTTTCCTATTAAAGCTCACATGCTTTCTCTTTTTTCATTTTTCACTGTGCAATTTTATTACTAATTTAATAAAATGATAATAGCTATGCTAACTTTCAATTACTTGGCTCTTGGCATGTATTAAATTATACATTTTAACATGTAGCTTACTGGCCAGATGTCTTATTTCCCAAAGGCTGCTTTTCCTTGAGACCAAAGAATTTTATATCAGCCAAATGCTTTTATTTTCTAAGTTAATAGTCAGTATTATACACCACAGTTAGAGAACCAAAATGAGCAACGCATCAAGGGTCAATGTGAAGATCAATATTTTTTTTCATATATGCAGTTGGTAATAATTCATCTCCATGACAAGAGGAGACAATCAATCATCTTCTGTTGTGCAGTTCTCCAATAAAATTACCATTTTTGATATCACAAAGGAAACTGCCTCCTAAGTAACAAGAACACGCTAACATGGATCAATAAATTGACCATGTATGCTCCTCTAAAGCCGCTTTGAATCATTAATATGACAATGTTGTTTTGACTTAATTTGATATTGACTTGCTCTCTATCACATACTGACTTTATGGGCCACCTTCACAAAACCCCAAGGAAATTTAAGTAATTTATAAAATTATTTAAAACTGTTTTGATAAAGACATATAGATACAGTACTGTAAGTCATAACCTTGAGACTCAACATCAAGAAAACCAAGATAATGGCAACAGGCCCTATCAGAACCTGGAAAATAGATGGGGAAGAAGTAGAAGCAGTGACAGATTTTACTTTCCTAGGATCAAAGATCACTGCAGATGGTGATTGCAGCAGTGATGGGATGTAACAGGTTCACACCAGTTCTCCAGAACCGGTAGTAACTTTTCCCAGTGTCCCGGGAAACCAGTAGCAGCTTTTGGGGAGAACCACCTTCAGGGCTTACCCTTTCACTGCCCCCCCTGCACATGCGCGCCAAGCACTTGGTGTGCATGCACGCCTACAGTGCTTGGCGTGTATGCACGGCCTCCTTGCTGTCCTCCCAAGCGGGGAGAAGGAAGAGAAGCTGCTCGCCTGAAGCTCCCTATAGCCTACTCCCCAGGATAAGTGACTCACCTTTGGAGGTGGTGTGTCTGTGTGTATTTTAATGTGTATTTAATACCTTTACCTATATTGACGTACTACCACAGTTCCTAAAAAGGCCAGGCGGCCTGGTTTGGGATTTTTAAGCAAAGTCTTGGAGTTACCTCATCACTAAGCTACACCTGTGCTGTTCCAATTGCTGTTCCAATTGGAGAACCCTTAAGGAGGTACAGCTGTTTTACATTTACATTAAGGCATATTATCCTAGAGAACCGCTATGATGACCATATCCATCTTGCAACATGGTGCTGCCCAGGCACTTATACTAACAGGTAAATGACAGGTTTGTGTTTGGGGTGGGTGGGTGTATTTAAATGTAATTTTTATTTATTTATTTATTTATTTATTTATTTATTTATTTATTTATTTATTTATGGGTTTGTGTTGTGGGTGGGTGGGTTGAAGGGTGTGTGTGTGCTTATTTTTTTATTTTTTCTTTGGCCCCACCCATGATGTCATGATATCATGACATTAGCTCCTCCCCCACTGTGATGACATCACAGTGAGGTAGTAAAATTTTTGACATCCCACCACTGGATTGCAGCCATGAAATAAAAAGGCAACTGATCCTTGGGAGACAACCTATGAGAAACCTGAAGAACATAGTGAAAAGTAGAGACATTATCTTGCAAACAAAGGTCTGCATAGTCAAAACAATGGTATTCCCAGTCATAATGTATGGTTGTGAGCAGTGGTGGGCAGCCAAAATTTTTACTACCACAAAGTAGAAAGAGCCAACGTCGTTGGTACAGCCGCCAGTATTCAGTGCACACGCATCAATTGGAATTTTGACACATGTGCACTTGCCAGCAGCCATTTTGGGCTGCAGTGGCAATCGAACTGGTCACCTCCAAAAAAAGTTACCACCCCAGGAGGTCTCCCAGGAGGGTTACTACCGGTTCAGTAGAACCAGTCCGAACTGGCTGCTGCCCACCACTGGTTGTGAGAGCTCAACCATTAGGAAAGCTGAATGCAGAAGAACAGATGCCTTTCAAATGTGGTGTTGGAGGAGAGTTTTGAGTGTACCCTGGACAGCAAAAAGAACAAATAAGTCAGTCCTAAAAGAAATCAACCCTGACTGCTCTTTAGATTGACAAATGGTAAAAATGAAGTTGAAGTACTTTGGACATCAAATGAGAAGAGAGGATTCACTTGAGAAAGCCATGATGCTGGGAAAGGGGTGTGTGCGTGTGTGTGTGCGTGAAGCGCGTGCACACACACAAGTAGAATGGTTAAGAAACCTGATGTATTAAAATTATTAATTTGTATCACTTTTCTTTTTATGTATTATTGTTATTATTCTTTCTTTCTTTTTACTATTATGTTTATGTATTTTTGTATCTTTTTTCATTGTCATTGTTTATATATATATAACTAATAATATAAACTGTAGTAGCTGTTTATTGGTAATCAAACAGTCCTTCTTTGATTTTTGGCTTAACGGATGTGCCCACAAATCCAAGCAGGATTTGTTTATACTGTTTCTGGTGAGAAGCCACTATGAGTCTTGCCAATTGCCTTTTTGCAAGATTTTGCCCTTCAACAAATGAGCATACAACTAAGTATAATCTTTATATTACTTAGAAATCAGCATAATTTAAACTATTTGGTCATGCATTTCAGTTGTCTTTTTAACTACAGCATTGATACTTGTTAGAGACAAAAGGTTGGATAAAGCTATTAAGTTTTATGCAGTGACCTGTAAGTTCCTATTGAATCTTTCTCTAAATTTGCCACTTATTGTATCCAGGGGGTCACCAGTATTCTTGTGCTCATGTACCCATATGCAGTCAAACCTTGCATAAAGAGCGACTCGCTTAAAGAGTAACTCGCTTAAAGAGCAGGATTTTCTCTGAATGTTCGCTTCGCGTAACAAATAAAACCAACCAAAAACTCGCTTAACAAATAAATCCGGGTCCACAATCCCGCCCCCCCCCCCACAATTGGTCACTTACAATGGTGTTTTGCTTAAAGAGCAAACTCGCTTAAAGAGCAATCCTGTGGAACGCATTGTGCTCTTTAAGCGAGGTACCCCTGTGCTTGTCACAATACGCTCATCATCAGTTGTTAATTGGCTTATATCGGCCATATTTATCTGAAAAAGAAAAAATATAATACATAGGGACAGGTAGGAACTTACGGGTCACCCTGTACATGTGCTCTGGATTCTGGATAATGATAATAGTTTCAGAAAGAAATTTTTTAAAAAATAGAGGCTTTTAGTTCTTTTAGACCTGCCACCTGGCCCTCAAAATGGTGGGGTCAAATATACACATTTCCCCTTCAGAAGCAAAAAAGAGGCCTGAACAACAGAGCATAAATGCATGCAAAATATGTCATGTGACCCTTAGAAGTGGGAAGACAGAAGCTATCCTATTGGTTAGTTAGGGACAAACAGTACTAACAACTTTCTTTAGTTTTGTCTAACATTTTTGTCTCTATAGTCATTATACTAACACTTACTACATGTTGCAGTTGCACTAAAATACTCAACAGAAGCCTCAGTCGTAACTATAGCAATTAGATATACCACCCATGTGCTTAGTACACTCTCTGGGTGGTTCACCTAGCATGTACCAACATGCTAGGTACTCATTTTACTGACCTTGGAAGGATGGAAGGCTGAGTCTGTGTTGCTAACTCAGACTGGCTTTAGGTACTTTTTAGGATCTCTGAGATAAAAGAAGCTTTCAGCTGGTTAGCAGACAAAGTTTTATTCTAACAATTTTCTAAGCTAAACTTAGCTTATTTAGAGACAAATACAGAGAGTGCAAGTGATACAAGGAACAGAAATATAAAGAAACCTATCCTGGGTTGAGGTTCCTCTGTCCCTTCTTCTCATGCTACATTGTGAGTTCAGGCTAGGTAGCAAGGGACAACCTTCTTGTCAATGGGAGAGCTCAGAAGATCTGGGCTTAAGGCTTCTCCTTATATGCAGTAAAAAGACTGTGTCATCAGCCTTGGGTCTATGCCCCTCCACTTACAAGATATACAACCACCTAGATAAATTAATTGATGCTACATCACCTGCATCTGGGCCCATTACCTCAGCCCATCACATCATTAATAGTTGCTGTCTGTGTGAGAACATAGGGTCATTGTGACCTTGGCTCATCTCCCTTCCTCTGTATGGTCTGGAATGCCTACATTCCAGGTGTTTTATCTTTAAAACCTGGCAGCTATTGTCCATTCTTGCTTACCAAGCCAAGGACACAGCTGCTTCTCAGAAATTATCCTTGTGTTTTTCTGCCAAACACTATCATTCCCCTTATTTTACAGCTATTTCCCAGACACCATATCTAAGAACATAAGATGTTCTGCCAAATACACCCCATCTTACAAATTCAATGGCAAAGGTCTAGAACCTTCACCAAGCATAAGTGAACTTCAGTATCTTAACACAGAGACACTCCTCGCCATAACAATTTCTCTTCCACGATTAGCCCTACAGAGTCAACCTTGAGCCCACATCAGGATTGATCTCACAACATCAGCAGTTTGGCCTGCAGTAACCACTGTGCCACAAGGGCTCACTGTTGAATAAATCTAAGCAATATTGGCACTGGCACAGCAGCACAAACACAACTGAATGACTTTTCCTTTATTTTTCTGCAGCTCTTGGGGGTGATTTTTCAGCCCCCAGAATCAAGTCTTTAGAGTCCATGGATTAGTTAGAAAAAAATAGAAAATTGCTTTGTTACTGTTTTCCATAAGTAGGTTATCTCTAAATATGAATAGAAACTTATTCAGCACAACTTGACCAGGAAGCAGAAGCAAACGACTGAGAAATTGATTTCCAGTCACAAAGGGACACCAATCAGAAGAAAATCCCAGAACCTGACTCTTCTTTTCATCAGTTAATCACTTCTCACCAAAACCTAAAGTAATTCACTGGTTGTTTTTGAACAATACTGAACTTCCTTTGAAATGATTTTGGTTTAAAGATTCTTAGCTAGTATTTATAAACACTAAAAAAAATCAATGTCATTTTAAAACAAAAGGAGGATTATCTTGTAATAATTTTCTGCTTTTATTTGTTCTTTAAATAACAGAGTCAGGCATTAACAATAAATCTGAGCCTCTGACGTTCATGTATACAAACAAAAAAACGGTTCTCCAACTTTACTAGTATGTGAATATATGTAGTACAGGCCATAATTACATGTCCATTTAGCTAGGAAAAAGCCCCATTGAACTCAGCACTACTTACTTTTGCATTGGCATGCATAGGCTTGCTGAGTTTCCCACGCAATTTTTTTTTCTGTCTCACGTATATAAAAGGGATGTATAGGAGCACTACAGCATTGACCTTCAGGTTCTAATAAGATGAGACATATATAAATGCTTGGCAGTGAAAGGTCAGAAGAGTTCCTGTTTCCCCAGCAGGTAGATTAGAAAAGCCTATCTCACTCTATGGAAAACACTGTCTTGTGCCAAATATCATTAGTAACCCTTCCCTCTAGCTCTTTAAGCTTCCCTTTTTGTTTCAGATCATTAAAAAGATCCCTGTGCCGCTGAGTCAGGTTTCTGGCTGCATCTCTTTCCACCAGTTTTCCTATGTAGCTGTGGTTTTCTGATGTGTTTCCAGTACAACCTCTTTCAAAAGTGTCTGGCCCTCTTGAACTCCCTTTTCAACATCACTGCATACTGAATTTCTTTTTCCTGAATTCCATTTTTTGAAAAATCTAGTTTGTCTCCACGGTCTCTCCTCTGCTTCTTTTCGTAGCATCTAAAATTCTATCTTTTCATTGTCTTGTTTTCTTTCCATACCTTTCACCACTAGCTGTTCCCAACTATTCAGTTTCAACTCTAAAACACTTTTGGTTATTTCTTCGGAGTTCTGAAATAGAAAGCAGCACCTTATCAAATGTCAGGAACATTTTATATTCCTTCACCACCTTCTTTTCCCAGCAGCTATCAGGATGGCTAAGGTTTCCAGTGGATATTATTGCTGTTTCTTGCCATTATGGGAAAACTTGATTTGGTTGCCGACTTTTAAGGTAATTAGAGGCTGAAATTTCGTTGTAAGGCTTCTCTTGTTCAATGGTGATCATGTCAGCAACAGCAGCAGCAAATTGTCGCTGATTAATAACTTCCTTTGAAGGTTTCAGGCTGTTGTACACAATGTGTATGAATCGAGCACATCCCAAAATCACACTTAATCAATGATAATTTGTTTTCAGTGATGCTACCAGCATGTTCAAGATCCTACAAGCTGGTCTTCAGCAGTACATGGATCAAGAACTTCCAGAAGTACAAGCTGGGTTCTGAAGAGGCAGGTGAACTAGAGACCAAATTGCCAACATTTGCTGGATCACAGAAAAAGCAAGAGAGTACCAGAAAAATGTATACTGTACTCCTGTTTCACTGATTACACCAAAGCTTTGATTATATGGATCACAGTAAACAGTGGCAAGTCCTTAAAGAGCGCCGCCGCGCCCTCCCGGCCCCCGTCACCAGCCGGGAGGATAAAAGGAGCCTCCCTGGCCGAGGGAGGTTCGAAGACGACGACGCGCGAGACGACGACCCATCCTCCCGGCCCCCGTCACCGGCCGGGAGGATAAAAGGAGCCACCCTGGCCGAGGGAGGCTCGAAGACGATGACGATGACGACGCACAAGACACCACCAATGCTTTGTTGGACTTTGTTGGACTCTCCCTCGGCCAGCCGGCCTCGAAGGGAGAGAAACCTGGGGGTCTTGGGCGGTGATAGAGGACTTTGTATTGGGGGGGGGTCTTTGGTGGGAGTTGGTAGTAATTTGCGACATTGTTTTTTGTATACTATGGAAGCCGCCTAGAGTCAGGTTCTCCTGAGCAAGGCGGGGTATAAATTTGAAGGATAAATAAATAAATAAATAAACAGACTACCTTATCTTTTTTATGAGAAACATTTATCTGGGTCAAGAAGCAACAGTTAGGACCAAATATGAAACAACTGATTGGTTTAGAATAGGAAAAGGAGTAAGACAAGGCACTCTACTTATTTAACTTATATGCAGAGTACATCATGCATAATGCAGGGCTGGATAGAATATCAATAGTCTGAGATATGCAGATGACACTACCCTAATGGCAGGAAGTGAAGAAGCCTCTTGATGAGGGTGAAAGAGGAGAGTGCAAGGGCATAAAACCCCCAAGATCATGGCATCTGGCACCATCACTCCCCTGTAAATCTAAGGGGAAGAAATTGAAGCAGTGACAGACTTTAACTTCTTGAGATCTAATATCATTGCATACAGTGACTGCAGCCATGATATAAAAAGACACTTACTCCTTGGGAGGCAAGCTATGGCAAACCTAGGCAGCATAATCAAAAGTAGAGACATCACCCTGCCAACAAAATTCCACATAGTTAAAGCAATAGTCTTCCCAGTATAATGTACAGCTGTGAAACCTGGTCCATAAGGAAGGTTGAGCACAGAATAGATGCCTTTGAACTGTGGTGCTGGAGAAGACTTTTGATAGTCCTCTGGACAGCAAGGAGATCAAATCAGTACATCCTAAAGGAAATCAACCCTGACTGCTCCTTGGAAGCTGAAGCTCAAGTACTTTGGCTACCAAATGAGAAGAGAGGACTCACTGGAGAAGGCTCTGATGCTAGGAAAGATTGAAGGCAAAAGGAGAAGTTGCAGCAGAGGATGAGATATTTAGACAACATTGTTAACACAGTGGGCATAGATCTGGGTGAACTATGGTAGATGAAAGAGTAGCCTGGTGTGCTGGGTTCCATGGGATTGTAAAGGGTCAGACTCGACTGTGACTGAACAACAAAATTTGTTATTAATGATGACATAATCTCTATTGAGCATTCAGAGCTACACAACAGGATTTCAGGTATATTGTATCATATGCTGCTACACAAGCAGAGTTGTATAATTTGATATGTATTATTTTTGTCCAGTTACTCTCAGTGCAGTGACATAACACAGCTGGTACAATAATAATAAAAATAGTACAAATTAAAAAGATGCATAATTAATTGTGATAGTGAAAGGCAATTAAACATGTAGGTCATTATTCAATTGCTAGAATCAGTTACCAGAGAACTACTGACTCAGTGGGTTTCACATAAGTGTTGACTTACTAGTCAGTAATTGATTCAATGCATATCCTCTTAATTGAGACCAGCAATAGGATACTAGTCATAGGAGTGTTGTTGTTTTTTTTTAAAAAAACTCAGTAATTTATAATAAGGAAGCAAACAGAAAACAATTAAGCCTTAATCACCCCACAGGGTTGTTTCACTGTTCTTGCTACTTAAACACTTGTGCCTCTTATGAGGGAAGAATAGTTCTAGTATATCATAAGAACCAAAAAATCATTTCTGAATTATTCAAACATATTCTTTAAGAGCTGCATGAACTAAGAATATAACAGCAATAAATAGTGAGAAATTGCTATTAGACTAATTGTGAGAAATTTTACTTCTGCAGAGGCAGACATTGTAACAAGTATTATGAATACTGGGAGGCATGTATCAGGATCATAACCACTAGTTATGTCTTTCTCCAGGTTGATTTGACTTGTGCAGGGTTTTGTGTGCATGTAACAAAATGTACATAGGATCTGTATCCTGCCTTTTTAAAGGGAGATATCATAATTACAATGTGTACATATATGAGCTCTAAACAGAAAGTCACAGAGAGATATATTATTTGATATGATATGTCCAGTGGTGGGCTCCAAAAAAAAATTACTACCACACTGTAGGTGTGGTATGTGGGCATGGCCAGGGGGGAAGCCCTGCATTGCACCTGAATTAGGACTACTTTATTTCAAAACTTGGATGGGCAGGACCAGCCAGAGTTTCTGCTACCAGTTCTGACAAACTGGTGTGAACCTGCTGATGCCCACCACTGGATGTGTCTGTTTCACAGGCTTAATGTTACAGGCATATGCTTATATACAAAACAAAACAAAGAAAAAGACAAGAAAATGAAACAGTAGTAGGGAAATGTTTCTGTTAATTACTGCCCCCCAGCTCCCACATATTTACAGTTTTTAATTGAAAGTAGCATAACACTGCACAACAATGATTTTGCTACTGGGAATAACACATGTAATTTACATGATATTGAGTGTGTTGATTCCAAATCTGAACTCAGAATTTGCCTATCGTGTACAGATTTTAAGGTGTGCTGTAGCTGTTCAAATGGTTGGTAATTGGGTGATGTATTTTTTTCATGAGAACTTTATAACAGTTGCAGCTACTACTATGCCTGCTGCTGCAACAGCTGAATCATATCCCCTGGTGGTATGCATGCTCCAGCAGCAGCTGGGAATATCTGAACAAGTCAGTGAGCTGACGTCAGAAATAGATATATAAGATGAGATGAACCAAGGGGTTCTCTCTAGTGTGAAACCATCCTATTGGATAGTACAGCTAGGCCATAGTGAGTCTGTTTTGAGCTGAAGATGAGTAGGCACAGCTGTAATAATAAGCTGGACAATTTTTGCTACATTTGTGGCAAATACACCCTGCATGATTAATGCAAGAACCTAACCAAGAGGGTGAGATTTGCTAACTTAAGATCCTGATGTCCTAGGCAGAATCGGACTTCAGGTTTGGATTCAGCACACTTGATTTATGACACATGGATTAGACCAAATAGCAGACAATATTTATTTTTTGTGATGCATTGTAATTATTCATGTTATCATTTCTGAATAATACTGTATTAAAACTGTGCCGGTAGAAATACATCCAGTTATTCTTTCTACTTTCGTCAGTTTCTGATCTTATGTTTAAAACTGTCATGCCATCCAACTGAAATGGGCAGTTAACCATTTAAGGAACTAATTTGATACCTGATTGGCTGATGGCTATAGACAGATAAATTTGTCAGTTTTGGCATCACTCAGTTTCTCATACCTGTTACTTTATTTCATCACATTTCTGCAATGATTAACATAGGTACAAAAATATATGTTAATACTGTTAATGTACACGTTTTTTGTCCAACATATTCATCTCTCCCCCTCCAGTATTTTTCCCCATGTGATTTTACACATTTGATTCATTGTTATGATCAAGTTTCCTCAGCAAGGTATCTTAAATATATACATTTCTATTATAAAGGTAAAGGTCTCCCTTGCTCGAAAACCAGTTGTATCCAACTCTAGGGTTCAGTGCTCATCTCTGTTTAAAGCCGAAGAGCCAGCACTGTCTGCATTTGCAGATGTTTCTGTGGACATGTAGCTTGCATGCCTAGACACCAGAGGACACAGAATGGGTGTTTATCTTCCCACCCAAGTGGTACCTATTTATCTACTTCCAATTTCTTGCATTTGAATTGTTAGGTTGGCAAGAGCTGGGACAGAGATGGGAGCTCATTCCGTCGTGCAGCTTCTGACCTGTCACCTTCCAGTCAGTGTCTTGTTTTACAAAATATTTGCCACCCAGATTAGTGCCTAGCACTAATTATTGGTGGGATATGTATAAATTATGAATATGATAAGTACATTAACAGAGCCAAAAGAATGTATTTCTCACTATTGAAATATTGAAGAAAATCTGAGATTAAACAAACAAACAAAAATAGAGCAAAAAAAAGGCAAAAAATGTTGTGGCACCATAAAGACTGACTCGTGTATTTAAATGTGAGCTTTTGTGGACCAAGTCCATTTACTTGGTCTGTGAACGCTCACATTTAAATACAGGAGTTAGTCTTTAAGGTGCCACAACATTTTTTATCTTTTTTTTTTCTTGTTCTGTTTTGTTTAACCTCAGATATGCTTGCATAGAATAACATGGCTACTACTTCAAACATTGAAGAAAATGTATTCTAAAGATGGCAAAGGCAGTTTGGAAGTTTCCGCTTGGAGAAATGCCAGAGAAATTTAAATGGATGCTGAAAGTGTTTGATATTAACTTTTCTGGGAGATTTTAATCCCTGTTTTGTGAATGATTTGATTTTCTGAATTGTGAAGGTTTGACTATAAATCTTTCTCACCAAATAGTGCTTTTTTAAAAAATGCAACTTGCATGTAATTGTTGAATACAATTAATACTCTCAGCTTGCTTGTTATTAGACTACTGCGGGTATAAAAGCATCTAATGTGTCTTGTTAACTGAACAGAGGTGGCTTTTTAATGTTGTTATTCAAGCTTAGAAAGCCTACAGATACCCATGCTTACTTCATGTTTTACAAATGCAGCAACAACCCCTGTAGGCTTATGAGACCTGGCTTCACAATTCATAATTGAGAAAAAAACCAAGCCTTGGGCTTTTTGAAATACCAGGCTTAGAAAGAGCTAAAGGGCAAATCATAACAGCCTCCTGGAACAGTTCCTTCAAAAAAATTCCCCTCCCCAACCTCCAAAATGCCACATATACACAATTATCACAGGCAAATGAAAGTGTCTATAAAGATTCTTTAATTACCAGGAGAATGCAGCATGTTTTGTAGGATTTCCTTTGAATATTCAGAAATAAAGCAACTTTTGAAGTTTACCGTAGGCCGTCAAATCCATGAACGATTTATGGTGTTCACATTGTACACTGTTAACTTTTAAAAGTCAATGAGAACTGGAATAAAGATATCTCAAGAAGTTGCATCTTTCCTTCTGGAATCAATGGCCAAGCAAGTCCCTCCATTCTAGTTCTATATGTAGATGCTAGAGATAGAAAATAATATCTCCGTCTTTACTGGCTTCCAGCCATATGGGTTGGGGAATTCTGGGAAATGTGGTCCAAAACCCGCCAAATATTTCCCATCCCTGGTCTATGCATATAGACTTAATCCAATATCCTAACCTGTTCCCCTTTGCAGGATAACCCTCATCAATATCAGGCATTCCCAAGATGTGGGAACATATTTGTGGAGTTTGGCATAAATCACTCTCATAATAGTGATACTGTATACAACTTTTTATGCTTTAATTTGTTAATTATTCCTGATGACTCACTATTATCCCTATGTTACTGAACTAATTTCTTTGCAACTAATTGCTAGCTAATATGAGCCCACCTGAAGATCAGATGAAAATGTAGTGGCTGTTTCTTTTGACACTCTCAGACCTGTTTTCTGGCCCCTGTCTTCATTCTCTGCTTTTGCTTTGCAGGATTAGTTTTATGATCAGTGATTTATCATTCTTCTCTTTTCCATTTCACCTGCCTTTACCAATTGTACACATTGCTAAAGGGTCATTGGGTTGCTTCAAGTAATGTTATTCCAGTATGAGATACTGCTTCTTATTTACCCTAATATTTTACCCCATCGAATCTGTCTTTTCATACTACTTGGAAGCTCTGTCTTCAGTGCACTCCTATATACCTGCCATTAACCTGGAAAGTGTTTTTAGATATGAGCCCCTTGTAAAATCACATTATGTCTCAGAGGTGAAGCAAAAGTGTAAGTTAATAAAAGAGAGCATACTGGGAATTTAGCATACCTTTCAGTACTGTTATACAAGTTGTTTTCCAGTTACAATGGTCAGAATAACCATTATGTTCACAGGATGAATTAGCAACAACAAGAAAAACCACACTATGAGCATTTCATGCATAATGGTATGTAGAGAGTCTGCTGAAAGTTGCTTTCACGTAATTGCTAAGATATTTGAAAACGACTTTTCATGTGGATAAGTCTAATCGATTAGCTATTTATGGGAACAGTATATTGCCCTGCTTAGGGTGATCACTTAACATGTTACCAAAAATAAAATAAAATGATGGCATGCATAAGTCAAAAAGAGGACATGGATGTCAATAAAAAGTTACATATGTATACAGTAAAACACCGGATAATGATTGGATCGGATAACGCTAAAATTGCATAACGTTAAGTAATCTGGGGAGGAGAATTGGATCGAATAACATTAAGGTCCTATGGGATGGATCGGATAACAACCGCTGAAGCCTGTGCAGTTACAATCTATCTCTATGGAGCTTTAACATTATCCAATCCATCCCATAGGATTTTAACATGAATGAGATAACACTAAAAATCGGATAACACTAAGACTTGTGGAACCAAGTTTTAGCGTTGTCCGGTGTTTTTCTATTCAAATACAAATCCAAGCACATTAGAAAACAGGAGAAACTTCTGAATGTATAGACCAGTGATGGAGAACTTTGACACTCCAACTGTTCCTGAATTTCAATTCCCAGAAGCTTTAATCAGCAGGAATGCTGACTTGGGCTTCTGGTAATTGAAGTCCAAGAACAGCTCAAATGCTAAGGTATGCCATCACCGTTATAGACTGACTACCTTAACACCTCATGACCCACACTTAGAAGACAACACATGGCTTCATTTGCCTGCTATGCAATGCCCTATCCTTTAGGTTCTGTAATTGCTATATTGAAAATAACACACTTTTACCAGAGGAACTGAGGAAGAAGGAAGTTGAAATATTTTACTAAAGTACTTCTGTTTTTCAGTCTTTTGAGTATATGTTTTAATGATTAACTGCATTCTTCAGAGAAACAGAAAAATCTTGATTGACATGTTGTGTCATTCTTATTATCTGTATAAATATACTGACTATACAACGGTGGTGAATGGGTTACTTTTGATCAGTTTGAATGGCATTCAGATGAAAGACTCATAAAGGATTCTTTAGCAGATGAGGTTTGTTACATTGCTTGGCTATTTGTATTTGTACACTCAATTGGTGCCCCTTCTAGAGGTTCTATGGTTATCTGAGATAAACTCCATGGGCTCAGGGTCACTTTGCTTGCTCATAATCACATTTATTATGGTTTCCTCACTGGCTCCCACAGTCTTTTATCCACAGTCTTAGAAGGCTGAGTTAAACATACTAGCCTTTAAACTTACTAGCCCTACTAGAATGGGTGCTATTTAGTGATGGGATGTAACAGGTTCTCACCAGTTCACCAGAACCGGTAGTAACTTTTCCCAGTGTCCCAGAGAACTGGTAGCAGCTTTGGGGGGGAACCACCTTCAGGGCTTACCTTTTCACTTGGTGTGCATGCACACCTACAGTGCTTGGTGTGTATGCACGACCTCCTTGCTGTCCTCCCAAGTGGGGAGGAGGAAGAGAAGCTGCTAGCCTGAAGCTTCCTATAGCCTGCTCCCCAGGGTAAGTGACTCACCTTTGGATGTGGTGTGTCTGTGTGTATTTTAATGTGTATTTAATACCTTTACCTATATTGACATACTACCACAGTTCCTAAAAAGGCCTGGCGGCCTGGCTCTGGGTTTTTAAGCAAAGTCTTGGAGTTACCTCATCAATAAGCTACACCTGTGCTGTTCCAACTGCTGTTCCAATTGGAGAACCATTAAGGAGATACAGCTGTTTTACATTTACATTAAGGCATTATTATCCTAGAGAACTGGCACGATGATCATATCCATATTTCAACATGGTGCTGCGCAGGCAGTTATACTAACAGGTAAGTGACGGGTTTGTGTTTGATGGGTGGGTTGATTTATGTTTGGGGTTGGTGGGTGGGTGGATTTTAATGTAATTTTTATTTTATTTTATATTTATTTATTTGTTTATTTATTTATTTATTTTATGGGTTTGTGGTGTGTGTGTGTGTGTGTGTGGGTTGAGGTGTGTGTGTGCTTATTTTTATTTTATTTTATTTGGTCCTACCCATGTCATGACATCATGATGTCAGCTCTGCCCACACTGTGATGACGTTATGGTCAGGTACTAAAATTTTTGACATCCCAACACTGGTGCTATTTCAAGGGAAAGAAGAGGGTTAAAGTCTTCAACTTCTGAGGAAACTAGCTGACTGGACAAGAAGAAAGAATGACCAGCAGATGTTTATCAGAACACTCTCCAGCCTTCCTCAGCATCTTCCCACACCTCTGGTCCTTCATCATCTCATGTTGACAGCCCTTCATCCTCCTCTCACCTGCTTTTGCCTGCTACTTCACCCCTGTCTCAAAGGCTTCATCCAGCTGCCTCTCATTAATGGGCTCCAACCATGGAAGGATTATTTCCCAGGGATCTTGGCCACCCCATGAGTTTTCTCACCCTGCGAACTTGGCCACTGCAGCCCACAGCTCTATGCATTATTGCAGCTCAGCTGTGTCGGAGAAAATGGGAAGTACTGTATTGTACTTTTGATTTTTCTCTCATTGCTTTCTGTTTTTTTGAGTCTTGTAGTTTTGATTTGAACAGCTCATGTGCCCAACAATAATTAACATGTTTTCATGTGCAAATGCAAGTTTATAAATAATTATTGTTATTTAAATAGAAGTAATAGTTCAAACACTCAGGGAAGGTTATGACTAGACTCACTACTTAGTCTACTATTTAGTTTCAAAATATGAATGGGCAAGTTGACGGTCCCCATTCTCACTTTTTCTGCCTGTTTGTTTCTTTAAATGAAATTAGGTTAGACAGCCTATCAAATGAAGGGTGGTTTTAAATATCCCAATGAATAGAATGCGGTCATTTGTAAAATGGAGTGCATGGGCATTCTACCTACTGATCATGGTGATGGCGACGACGGTGACAACAACAACAACAATGACGACGACGACAATGATGACGACGACGACGATAATAATAATAATAATAATCATCATCATCATAATTTCACTTCAGAGATTACTCTAGGTTGAAAGGATTTTTTTCTGGAGAAACTCTGCTCAGGGGATGCCCGAATGAGGCTCCTTTCATGTCCCTAAGTGCAGCTTCCAAGCAGGCTGGTCCTACCCTTGACATGCAGCTGTGGGGGCCAGAGGCAGGCTGCTCCAGTTGCTGACCATTTTTACCTCAGCAGCTGTGGTGGCAGCAAACATGCTTCACCCATGCTGGCCCGAGCAGCCTCTGCTCGTTCCCATCAGTGTGAAAGCCTTTGGCAATGTGGGTCACCACACTGTGGAAATTTTTTGAGCCTTCTCCATTTCAAAATCCACAGCACTGGAAAGGTAAACTTGGCACACCACACTGACATCATCCTTGATGCGCCACACTGGGAGTGTCCCTTGGCACACCAAGACTAATGTCAGTGCAGTGCACCAGGTTTATCCTTCCAGCACTGTGGATTTTGAAAAGGAGAAGGCTTGAAAAATGTCTACAACACGGTGATCCACGTTGCCAAAGACTTTTGCACAACTGGGAATGAGCGGAAGCTGCTCTGACCAGCAGGGGTGAAGCATGATCGCCACTGCTGCTGCTGAAACCACCACCACCACCACTACCACTACCATTGTAGATGACTTATTGGGGTGTCAGGCGGTGGGGGTGGGTGGGTGGTTTTCCGAAGAGTGCCGGGGTTCTCACCATGTGCCTGATTGATGAGATGTACAGGACTAACTGGGCCTGTGGGCTGTAGTTTGAACACCCCTGCTCTAGGGTATCGAAACCCAACCTTCCAGTCTTCAGCTCAGCATCTTAACCACTAAGCCACCAGGCGAACTGCTACCTAATGATAGGCTGCTAGGCTGCTATGGTGTTGTAGAGAATCTTCACATAATTATGTCAAACCCCATTGAAATAGGTTTTATATGTTGAAATCATGGGATGACAATGTCTGAATATCTACAATCCATTTCCAACCTCCCCTGGCCCTTGGGGAGTTGAGAAAACCTCTTCTGGCAGAGTTTTTTTTTAAAAAAACCCACAATTTTTTGACTACATGGAGGGAGAGAGAAAGAGGAAGAACACAAACTGAACAAACAATGGAAAACTATGTATAGCATCAAAAACAATTTTCAGTTTTTGCAGTGAGTGCACATGCTAGCTTGAGCAACCTATGCATATTTGACTTATTTAACAACTATACCAAATAGTTGGATGACGCTTGATTTTCTGTCATTAAGTTAACCGTGTGGATGAAATTTCCCCTATTCTCTTGAAAACTGTTGTGTTAAAACCTATTTGTTTTGAAGCTGTCTCTTTCAGCACTAGTCATCTAGATTGAACCCTTGGCTAATAATATACATACAGGGGGGGGGGAGCAATTGTTGTTTTTCTATTTTGATATGCTACTCAGCCAACTGTCTTTTATGAGGTTCCATACAAGTGCTGTTCCTATTTAAGAAATAATGAAGTGCTTTGGAAGTATATATGAAAACTACTTGTGATCTTACAAAAATAAATGACTTCAGATTTGGATATGTTACCACCTACATCTATATCCATTAAAAAAACATTCTGTTGTTTAAAAAGGAAGAAATGTAAGTGACAAATGCTTTTTAAAACTGCAAATGCTTATCTTCCAGCTTCTGGATTTGGAACACGAAAGAAAGAATTTCTGTTAGCTTTCTTAATTTTCCTTAATTAATTTCTGGTCTTGTAGCTTTTTTAAAAAAACCACTTATCATTGTTCATCTGGGATCCTGTAAAAGATGTATGATTTTATCAATCTCTATGTGGCTTGTATTTTGAGTTGTCAAGACGCCCTTATATATCTGCCCATCATTAGCACTTACTCTCTTGAAGTCACAACACAGCCAAAATGATATGCCATACTCTGTACATTCACATGTATCAACTAGAGCTGTGCACAAAATTTCTCCCATGAGAAGTTCAACTGTTCAAATTCAACTTGACAGAAAAGAAGTTCCTTTCAAAAAGAATTTCAAAGGAAGACAATTTTTGGAGAAATTCTCATGGGCTTAATTTAAGATTTTTGTGCTTCTCTTACTTACAAAGTGGCACTGGATGAATGTTTGTGCAGACTTTCTAATTCCCCCACCCCTGCACATCCACGTGGGAGCTGACAGATCTCCTCCCCTTAAGCATCCTGTACTTCCATTAAAGCCCAGGGGAAGGTGTAGCTCTTTCCAAAGGACTTTCCACCCAAGTAAGTATTTGCAGCCAAAGAAACTAAAGATGGATGAAGAGATGTATAATAAAAGGGATTTATATAAAAAATAAAGTCAAGTACATCTCCATCAGCCACCATACAATATTATGTCAAACTCAAGAATATAACCAACAGGAATTTTAAAGGGTCTTGAAAATGGTGCAGAGATATGCAAGCCTATTTCATGGGGAAATGAAACTTTTGGTAATTTGGAGCACAAATTATGGCATATGGCTAGCTTTACCTTTTTCTTGGAGATGGGCATAATAATGTCCTCCCTTTAGTGCTTATAAAGAAACATCTATATTCTGAGCATCCATGGCAGAAACATTCTAGAAAGAAAAGAATGAACCTTGTTTCTGCAAACAACTCCTGTTCTCAATGCTTTTGAAAAGAAATTTGTGTATAAATTGTTACCATCCTGTTTGGGGTTATGTTTATCACAGAATCATAGAATAATTGAGTTGGAAGGGGCCTATGAAGCCATGAAGCCCAGCCCCCTGCTCAATCCAGAAATCCAAATCACAGCAGATCTGATAGACGGTTATCCAATTTTCTCTTGAATGCCTTCATTGTTGAAATGCTCACCCCCTCCTGAGCTAATTGGTTCTATTATCATATTGTTCTAACAGTTAAGACATTTTTCCTGATATTCAGCCTATATCTGGCTTCCTGGTGTGAACTCTGTTATTATGTGGTCTGCACTCTGAGATGATTGAGAATAGACTCTGTCCTTCCTGTTCATGGCTAACATTCAGTATGTAATTGGTGTTATCATCTCAGTCTCATTTTCTCAAGGCTAAACATGCCTAGTTCATTCAGTCTTTCCTCATAGGGCTTGGTTTTCAGTCCAGTGATCATCCTTGTGCCATCCTCTGAACTTGTTCCAGTTTGTTAGCATCCTTCTTAAAGTACACTGTCCAGAACTAGACAATATTGTAGATGTGGACTGACTAGTGCTGAAGAGATGGGGACTATTGCCTCATAGTAGTGCAACCAGTGGTGGGATTCAGCAGGTTTGGCCCAGTTCATCAGAACCGGTAGCAGAAATTTCAACTGGCCCCTCTGACCATCCATGTTTTGAAATAAAGTAGTCCTAATTCAGGTGCAACACAGGGAAACCCTGGCCACACCCACCATACCATGCCCAAAGAGTTGGTAGTAATTTTTTTTAATCCCACCATTGGTTGCAACCAGAAATAGCTTTGAACTTTTTTTATGCCCAAAAATTGACTCATATTCAGTTTATGATCTCTAACAATTCCAAGATCCTTCTCACTTGGAGTATTATTGAGCCAAATATCTACCATCTTGTAACTGTGCATTTGGTTTCCCCACTCCTGAAAGATGAAATAAAGAAACTCAATTTTTAGCTAACAGCAATATTTTCCACTCTAAACATTGGTTGTCCCTTCCCCCTCACAATAATATAGTTTATTTTAAACTGACAAAGGCTGTCTGCCTCGGACGGGGATTCTGCAGGATCTTAGAGCTGCAGTCTCTACGATAGCTCCATCCAACACATGCACAGTTTGAAGAATGCAATGATGTCACGTGGCTGTCCTGGTTTGGCAGGAATGAATTATGGCAACCCTAAGCTGACTGGTCTGTAGTTCCCCAGTTTTTCCTTTATGCCATTTTGAAGATAGGGACAATGTTAGTTTTCTTCTGATCATCTGGCACTTCACCTATCCTCCATGATTTTAAGAAAATGATAGTGGTTTCGAGGTCTTTTCAATCAGTTCCTTCAATATGATTGGATGCAGTTCATCTGGGACTGCAGTTAAGAAGCTTGCCTTGTAGCTGGGAGGCTGGCAAGTTGGCAGTTCAAGACCTGGGTACTGCATGATGGATTGAGCACTTGTCTCTGTTCTAGCTCTTGGGGACATAAAAGGTGTTCCATGAGTGGAGTTTCTGTCGCAAAAATCCTTTCAACCCAAAATAATTTCTGACACAAAATTATTATTATCTGGCCCTGGGGTTTTAAAATAATTCAAAGTAGTAGTATTTGGTTATAAATCTGAAGCTGCAATCTTATCCTTCTCTTTGTATTTCACATTTGCCTGGAGGGTCAGAAGCAGAAATGGAACACTTTTGCCTTTTTTTTAAATTTCCCCATATATTCGATAGCTGAGTCACTGTTTATTTTCACTGCCTTTTGCTATGCATGTACCTGAAGAATGCTTATTAGTTGCTTTTAATATCTGTTGCTAATTGTCTTTCAAAATGACAATGATAATATAACGAAAACCTCAGCAATTTTGCTGGGCCACAGGGAGGGTTCTAATTTTTAAATAAATGTTTGAATCTGTAGGAATTCGTTGTCTCTTGATAGTATTTGTAGTTTGCGTGAGAAAATGGATTTAATCTATCCAGGATTGTCCCGGATTCAAGGTCAGAACAAATATCCAGGCCATATAAAAATCATGTTAAAGTCCAGGATTTTTAAAACTTACTGATTGTGTTTTATAACATACCATGTCTGTGATTCAGACTTCACTTCTGTCACTCTTGCATCCAGCAACCCAGGAGATGCAAACTCATCCATGCCGACCTCCTGAGTGTGGCTGTTTCCAACAAGTTGGATTGCTCAAATGCGAGGAAGGCAGAGCTATCTCCTGTTGTCAGGCTTGTTAGGAGTGGCAGTCCTTGGTCCCATCCCGTGCTCAGGGGCTGGTGGAAGTTGTAGTCCTGCCCAGGGGAAAGCATGCCCCATGGCTCCCGTTGGTGCCTGGTGGTCGGCTCTTGGCCACACTCAGTCCCGCAATGGTGGCAGCAGGGAATGATAGCAGTCAGGCGGACAGCATGGCTCTTCTTTCTCCAAGACCCCTCCTCCTCTCTGTCACACTCCTGGCCCCTGAGGGGACCACTTTTGTCAAGTATACTTCTGTCCTGGTTTTGTGGGAGAGAATTATGGAGCTCTAAAAGCAGTGAAAAGATTCTGGAAGTCAGTCAGTAGATTTCATGGTTGAGTGGAGATTTGAAGACATTTCTCTGAAGTCAGCACTCCAACCACTGCACATTCTGGCTCTTACTTTCTTCTGATCATACATGATAGATAGTATGAAGGTAATAATTTTCTGCTAATTCTTATTGCAGTAATCACTGCATTGTACTTTGTCCATTAAATGATCAGAAAATATCACTCTGCCATATTGTAAGTGTTTTCTTGATGACAACTTTTTGAATCCTTGATTCCATTAAAGCTGATGAAGTCTTCAGGAGCAGAACATAAAGATCAGTTGCAGAATGGTTGCATCCTTGCATGGTTTGTGGTCTAGCTCTCCTTAGATATTCACAACAAATGAGTGATGACGGAGAACACTGCAGAAAGCCATGCCCACCAACATCTCTTTTCACAGTCCCAAGGAGGGTTCTCTTCTCATCTCTTCTCACAGTCTTCATATATTTAGCCCAAGTCTTAAGGAAGATTCAAAACATGTTTGATTGCTTAGACTCCTCTCTTGGATTAGGAAGCCTGATTTCACAAGGCTATTGAGGAGCTAGAAAGGATTCTAAGCATGCTTGGGCAGACGCATGTAGCTTCACATTCGAGACCTGTTCATATGTCTAATTAATGTTTTAAATGGCTCTTTAAATTTAATTTATCTAAAATACTCCCACTAATTTCCACTCAGTATTTGCATGCTAAAATCTGAATCTCTTTTATTGATGGAAGTTGTTGAATAGTGTAAGATCATTGTATAGAAATTGCAAAGCATTATTAGCTATCGATTAAGATAAAATATAGGCCTTTTGATTCATCCTGTTTGGTAAACATGAGCTAGGCTAAGTATACAAAATATGTCTCTCTCTGTGTGTAGGAAGGTTAGTAAATTTGCTTTCTTACATGCCTAATCTGATCCTGTAATGGGAGTAATGTCATATAGTATTTAACTCTGACATTTAATGTTTGCCCTAGTAGATGGTCTTCCTTTTACTTAAGTGCCATTACTTATATGCAGTCCATTTTCATTGCATTTAGTCCCATTTTAGTAATAATGCTTGCATGATTTACCAGGCAAATGCAATCTTTGCCCTGAATGGCACAGTGCAAGAAAAAATGGAAGCTGTTAAGAGGTTGAATGGTAAAAAAAAGTGTTATTGACCTATGCTGGCAGCCATGTGTTTCAATTATTTTCAAGAATCCATTTGTCAAATAAGTGAAGCGATGTGGGACGTCAAGTTCAAGCTGGGGTTAGTGCCTTTCTACATCTGATATGATGTATCTTCTGTAGCCATTTAATTGAATTACCCAATTTATTTTTCAAGCAACAATGCTCTACCAAGAGCCATGACATTAAACAATTAAATATTCGTTTAAAAGTCTGTATTTTGTGTAGTTTGTCATTTCTCTGTAGCACAGAGTGAGTCTTGGGAGCTTGCAGAATTCTGACATGGTAAAAGCTTCATCCAAGGGGTGGAGTGGAAAAGATGAGAAAGGCAAAGAGAACAGGTGTCAAAATTATCCAAAGGGGGAGAATGTAGAGCATAAGAACCAAGAATCTGCTCATTTCATTTATGGCTTTCCAGAAAAACAAATCAACTTATGTTTATTGAATTGTTGCAGGCTATTATTGCATTTTTTGGTGTTAGTTTCTCTTGCATAGGCATTCTGCTTGCCCTTTTCTGGCATTTTTGTTTTGTTTTGGTTTTTTGATCAGATAACTCCACTGGAAATTTGAGAAAGAGCAAGTTTTGAAGGTTAATTCTTTATTGGATCATGCATTGGTTTAAACATGTGGAACTACACAAATATGAATTGATAATTGATTTTATTCCTCATTCCTGAACCACAATCAGGCATACCCTGGTAATGGCAAACTTGTGTTGTGGCTAATCTTTCTCACACTAGGTAGGGTGAAGGGAACTTCAAAATTAACCCCCCAAAAGGTGGCTTCATTTTGGTGGTTTTATGTCTCTCTTAGACATGGAAGAAGAAGAATCCACTCTTTCAGATGTCCATCCATAAATTTCCTCTGAGATGTTTAGACAGACTGGATCAGAAGGTAAAGCAGCATAAGTAAGTTCGTGGAAGAAAAAAATCCCATTTGTCCTCCCCAACTACAAGAACATACACCTCTGGAAAGCCAAATCATGTTAATGATTTTCTCACCCTTAGTGCTTATCTTCTCATTGCTGAGAAGGATGTCACCCCATACTATGCTATAAGAACCCTTGCATCTCAGCCTTACTTAGTCCATGATGAACTCACTATGTTTACTCATAAGCAAATCTTAGAAGGTCAAATAGTAAAGATGAAGCTAAAGTACTTTGGGCATCAAATGAGAAGAGAGGATTCACTTGAGAAAGCCTTGATGCTGGGAAAGGTGGAGGACCAAAGAAGAAGGGGGCGGCAGAAAATGAGATGGCTAGATGGCATTGTTGATGCAATGGGCACAGAGCTGGGCAGGCTGAGGAGGATGGTGGAAGACAGAGGTGCCTGGCGGACAATGGTCCATAGGGTCGCAAAGGGTTGGAATCGACTGTGTGACTGAACAAAATAAAATCTTCTCAAGGGCTTCATTTTGAACATACTTTATTAGTTAAGATATTTATCAATCACCATTCATCAGAAGATATTAGGGCACTGAACGGTAGTAAAAATAGTCATAATTAGCCATAAAATGCAATAAAGTGCATTAAAGTGCAGTCTTGAAACAACATTTAAAGGGAGCAAAACTACACTAAAACCACCTACCCAACTTCATGTGCCTTGATAAAATGAATGCCAAGGATTTGGCCTGGTACCAAAATTATAACAAGGTTGTCCCACACTTCAGGAAGGAAGCGTATTGAGCTACAATAGAGATAAATAAAATAGACAAAACCAAATAAATGTATATTGGCCATGCTAGTTGGAACACATGGGAGCTGTTGTTGCCAAAAGGCAACTTTGCTACATTTGTCTACTGAAAGGGAGGAACTCTTCATAATAGCAAAGTGATCTTCCTGAGTACTGCTTCACTGTAATGGTCTTGTGCAGAAGAGCTTATTTGAATGCCTACTTCACCCCCAAAGACACTATTAATTGTTTTGTTTTTAACATTTGAAGGCAAATGCCTTGCTTTTAACTGACATTTCCCGAAGACATGTGAAGGAGTTCATTTATCAGTTGCATTTGTTGTTCTGTTCCATTTCTGGCAATTCTCAGTTGGAAAACATAAGTCACTGACCAATTTGGGAGAGTCTGTGAAGTACTTTTGGTTTCATTACTTAGTCCTAAAGATATGATTTTGATCTGAGAAGAATAATTACTGAAACAGAGAGAACACAGGAATGGTTTCTATTTTTTTCAATTAACATTCAACAATTAAATTTTAATATGGTCAGGGAATTGTTCAGAGCTTTTTGTATGGGGATACTGCACCTTTAATTATCTGCCCTCTGGTGCCAAGCCTCTACTTTGAGTGCTTCCATAAAAGCTTATTGCAGCTAGTTACTGAGCAAATTAGTACTTGAGTTTGGGTGAAAAATGTCTTTATTAGTCCTAAAACTGAAGTCACTGAGCATTCCCAGAAGGCGTGATTTTGTTTGATGAATAAATCTAGTAATTATCCTGCTGTGAGGGCTGTACCGCAAATGTCATAAGCAGATAAACAGAGGGAGCAAGCCTTCCGTAAATTCTCTAATTATCTATGTTGGACCACTTATTGCCTGCAGATGATTTATGAATATATTGATATATCCTTAAGTATTTTCATTTGAGTTCACAGATGCAAATAATTAAAGCACTAGTCATTTGCAAAGAGAGAGCAAGGGAGAGAGTGTAGAGGCAGGTCAGGGTCATCTCATTATAAACCCCTGGCCTACATTCATGTTATATAAGAAAAATGGAGGTATAATATGCTTGTCTTGGCTATTTCTTTCCCATGCTTAGGGTATATACTCACAACAGTGTAACTTCAATGGTGAAGTATATGTAGTGTGGAGATTTCTCATGAACAAATTAAATCCATCTCCACCATATTATCCCAATAAATCAATTGTTATGTAGCAGTTGAATTTTAGTGGGCATAGGGGATGTTGAGTACCCTCACAATCTGGGGCTTTAACTTGTACTTACTTATTTCATGTGGCAATCTGTCACTAGTTCACTCCATGTTTACTCCATATGGATTGCACCTTTCCAAGGCAACCTTGTGATTCCTTTCATGTGGCAAATTAGAAATTATCCAAGGTAATGGCCCAGTTGCTCCATGGCTTCCACATTTAGTGGAAGGATGTCACCCCATACTATGGAAGCCATACTAGTGGAAGCCATAGCCAGGGGGTGGCTGGGGAAACCAGCCCCCCCTGAGCTAACAGCCCCCCACCCTACCTGCTCCACCCCAGGATGCCAATGTTGTGTGTGAGAGAGAGAGACATTGTTGCCCCTCATGAAAAAATATGCCCCCTCCCCAATTCTAGAATTCTGGCTATGGCCCTGGTACCGACTCATATGTGCCTCTGCAGCATAGATAAAACAGCAGTGTATTTCTGTTTCATGTCACCAGCATTGAATGAGAACCTGCCAGAAATTAGCTTTTCGTGTTAATCCTGGTAGGAAGAAACATCACACTTATAGCTCCAACAGAGCCAAGTAAATATGACATCCCGCACTCGCAGGTGTCTGGCATGGGAATGCTGTTATGATGTTGGCAATCAGCCCTGGGTAAAGAATGGATTTACAAAGATCAATCAATCAGCCAGGGAGCCCGGCAAAAGCTTGTTGAAAATCCACTAGGTCAAAAGTATATTGTGTAAAAAGAGGCAAAAGGATTCCCTCCCAACACCAAAATGAAGTACCAGCACATAGGTTAATTTTGGAGTAAACCTGGGCCACAACTTTAAATTTAATTAACTCCTGACCTATTATGGGGCATGGTAGTGCACAACCAGAGCAGGTAGATTCCTGTCCATTTCTCTAGCCCAGATTGTTGAATCCCTAGCCACTGCTCAGTGCAGTGACATAGTGTGGGTTTCAGCCACCCAGGGCATTGGCCAAATTCACTGTCAGTCCCCGAAGGGATTTCCCCACACTGTATCCTAATTTGCAGGTTTTATTAGACAATATTGAACTCTATTCTTTATATTAAAAGAATTAATTCTCACTGAATATTTGTTGTGAACAATCCGAGCACAAAATAAAACACGAGTAATTACTGCAAGGCAACTGGTTAGTACAGACAATGTTGCCAGTCGCAACTATAATTCATTTAAAGAAAGGGGATTCCTCGGTTAAATAATAAAAGGTTCCGTGTTCATTTTAATCAGTCCGAATTGTAGGTACAACAAAAATATGAGATGAAATGGTTCACATTTTTAGTTCAGATTACAAGATATTATTATTTATTGTGAAATTTTTGCCACCTTCAAAAAGTGCTGCCCAGGGCAGGCTGCCCCCACTTCCCCTGCTACGCTATGGCATTGGCTCAGCGCTGTTTCTTGCCAGCTATTCCACAGCTCAGCTGAGTCAAGGAAACATTGCTGTGAGCATTTCCATCTCTATTCACAGGAACAGATGTTGGTTGTATCGCAGAACTATCCCATGGTGTCAGCTGCATGCCCCACTGATTCATATAAATCATGTTCAGCATATAGTCTTCACCTCATCCAATAACACTCTGAGAGATTCACCTCTACCACCCAAACCTCACACTACCAGCCATATTACTGTTGTGACCTATTTAAAGATGGCACCTCTAAGAGCCCTCAATGTCCTGCAGTACAACAGTGGGATAAGTGAAAAATGACCTGGAATCCCTTCTTAAATCTGCCAATCAGGAAACTGGGGCTGTGGTGGCTCAGTGGTTAAGAAGCTTGACTTGTTAGCTGGAAGACTGGTAAGCCAGGAGTTTGAGACCCGGGTCCTGCATGATGGATTGAACACCTGTCTCTGTCCCAGTTCATGCCCACCTAGCAGTTTGAAAACAAGAAGTTGCAATTAGATAAATAGGGACCACTTTGGTGGGAAAAGATCTTGGGGACATGAAAGGAGCCTCATTCACATGTCCGCTGAGTGGAGTTTCTACAGCAAAAATCCTTTCAACCCAGAATAATTTCTGACATGAAATCATCATCATCATGGAACTAAACCCAAAAATTCATATCCAGCCCATGCAAGTGACTCCTAAGCAGTCAGACCTGCAGGGCCAGTGGATGGGCTATCTGAAACAATAGAAGGAGGCTGTACAGAGGGCAGGGTAGGCTTGTTTATTTATTTACTTTTAGATTTATTATTATTATATTATTATTATATTTCAATTTCTATACCGCCCTACTTGGCAGAACCAACTCAGGGCGGTTTACAACACATGTAAAGTTACAGTTACAAGTTCCTTGACACAACGTACCAATAAATCATAAATAGTCAATATCAATCAAAAATAGTCAATAAATAGTCAATATCAGTAACACAGAACATCAAAATATAAATATCATTACAGTAACAAAAAATTCAATAAACATCAATGTCAAGTAGTAGTTAAAAATTTCCTACTCGGTAAAACCGACTCAGGGCAGTTTACAGAACAAACAGCAATACAATACAATACAATGCTATGATAGAACACTACACAGCAAAACAGCAATAATGTGGCATTAAAATCAAGCAATAATATAGCAATACAATCCAACAATCCAATGTAGCAATACAATGTAAAAACACAATCCACCAGTACAATGTAACAATATAGTCAGATATCATAGACACAGCATCCTCTCACTACCCACAGCTGGCAGCAATTTATTCTACTCTGGGTGAAGATGGCAGGGCCTGGAGGAAGGGTGGGAGCTTATTTATTTATTTATTTCATTTGTAAACCCCCCCCCTCCTCCAAAGACTCAGGGTGGCTTTACAACTGAAAACAATTAAAACACATACATACAATCAAGTTAAAAATTAGCATAAAATTAAATTAGAATTAAAAAATAAAATTCAAGTTAAAAACACTGAAGAGAAAGGTGGAATATTTAAACGAGCCAGGCGACCGAGTTGGCCGTCTGGCCCACTCCCCACACATGCCCCACCAGCCAGGTCTTCACTCCTTTCCTAAAGGGCAGCAACTCAATCTGGAGATGCAACTCCGTTGGCAGGAGGTTCCATAGGTCCGGAGCGGACAGAGAAAAGGCCCTCCTTCTCGTGCCAGAGAGATGAGCCTCTCTAGCTGGAGGTACGACCAGAGAGACTCTCCGGTCCACTCTAGTGGGACTGACAGATGTTCTCAGGGTGATGCGGTCTCTTAAGCAGCCTGGCCCACTGCCATGTAGGGCTTTAAAGGTAATAACCAGCACCCTGAATTGCACCCGGAGGCACACTGGGAGCCAGTGCAGCTCCCGGAGAAGTGGTGAGGCATGAGCATAACTTCCGCACCCCGTCACAACTCGAGCAGCCGCATTCTGGACCAGCTGAAGCCTCCGAATGGTTGCCAAGGGCAGTCCTATGTAGAGCGCATTACAATAATCGAGTTTGGAGGTGACCAAGACATGTGTGATCACGAACAAGGAGTCCCAGTCCAGGAGCAGGCGTAACCCAGCCATAGAGCCAGAAAGCAGTGGTGCTAGACAGCTAGAGTATCCATCTGAATCCTGCCTCCACATCTGGTCTGAGGGAGGAAACCCTCCATGCCTCATCTTATGTTTAGAATGGGGCCTGTGTGTTTTTCAAGTCTGTAATGGAGATTTTAGTGTGAATGTGTACTGAAGGGGAGGAGATATGGTGCATCATGGGTATCCCTGGGCAGAAGCTGCTTGCAGACTAAACATCACAATCCTCGTGTTCTTGAATAAATGAAACCTAAAGTATGATAGACATGTGATACTGTCTAGTCATTGGTTGGGTTCCTTTAGGCAGGGGAATATCAAGAGGGTGGAACTTGTTTGAGGAAACAAAAACCAGAGGGAATGGGCAGGACTTTCTCTTGGTCTGGTGCTCAACACTGAGTAAGTAATATAGGGGCTTTTAAGCTAAGAGGGTCCCCCAGGGCTTCCCCTCTTAGATAGGCTTTCATTGTTTTAATGTGCTTTCTGAACTAAGGTTGTTTCATTTGTTTAATTAATCTGTAACCTGTAACCTACAACAACAAAAATCGTACACCAAAAAGAAATTAGGGGAAAATTGTGCCCCATACGATGATTCGATTTTTTTTTCATTAGTGAAAACTTTTTCCTAGGCTGGTCATTCTTCCGGCTGCCTGGCCAGCCACCACCACTTCCCATGGCAGTGTGGGGTGGATGGGGGATATTTTTGCTGTGTTTCTGAGGGCTGGTTGCAGTGAATTCCTGCAAAGATGATTGGGGCTTATGAGGGAAGCTTCCCTCAGAAGAACCAACCAGCGCTGGCCACGTGCTTGGCAATGTCCAGGTGGATTGGGGCTTATGGGGGAAGCTTGTCTCAGAAGCCCAGACTGGTACTGGCCATGCATGGGTGCAATGTCTGGTTTGGGCTGTTGCTTCTGAAGCAGCTTCCCTCAGAAATTTATCTTGTTGCAAAGAGGTTTCCAGGTCCAAAACGCAAGGAAACTCTCCTCTTCCCTGAGCGCATTTGACCAGGATCAAAGTGAGTGGATGGATCTTTCTGTCCTAATCCCAGAGACTTGCCTTTTGCTTTTGTCATGACCAGCTGAATGTCCGACTCTCTCCTTTCCCCTCCTCGTATATAGATGGAGGCAGTGTCTTTCTTCCCACCCACCAGGATTAAAAGGGTCCCCAGTGAGTGAATCTGGGCTCCAGGTGTTGCCACCACTGCCCAGTCAGCTGCCACGAAAGCAAGAGGCAAGTCTCCTGGACTGGTTAATCCTGGTTAAATGCTTTTGTTGCAGGTGTGCCAAGTGAGGAATGGAGAGGGAGTGAGCTTGTAGGTGTGTGCGCTGTGTTTGCGTGTGGGGGTTGGTTGTGTTAATGAATGGAGGGGGTCATGTGTGTAGGAGCGCTGTTGGGGGTGAGTGTGCACCTGCCTTTCTGACATCCCTGAAAGGAAAGGGAATGAGGTGGGAAGGGAAGAGCAGGAGAAGCGGCTGCTCTGGGAAAAGAAAGGAGAATGTGGATCCCTCATTCCCTTTTCCCTCAGTGGCATCAGGAAGGAAAGCATTTGCTCACACACACCCCAGCACCCTCATGCACTTGCACCCTCTCCATTCACACACACCCCAAACACACACACTGAGTGCAGCTGCCTGGTGCCTCCCAGCCCCAGTTGGTCTCTCTGTGGCAGGCTGCCCACCTTAGTGGGGCCTCTCGTCACCCTGCTACCCTCCTGCCTTCTTGCCTTCTCCCCTCTTTTCCTCCTCCCCTATCTGCCTCCCCTTCTTGCCTTCTCCCATTTAGCTGTCAGTGCTGGAGGCAGTTGGGTGAAGAGGCGCTATCTTCCCTGGTGGATCCTGACCTCCCTGACAGGATCTGTGGGGAAGGGAAATCGTTTATTCAAGGCAGGCAGCCCCATGAATGCCAGCCTGCCACAGAAAGACCAACTGAGGCTGGGAGGCACCAGGCAGCTGCCACCGCTCTCTGCTATGTGTGGGGGTAGTGGTTGGGTGAATTGAGGGGGCGCGTGTGCATGAGAGGGCAAGTGTGCATCTGTGTTCCTGGTGTCACTTAAGGCAAGGCTCATCTGCTCCCCCCTCAATCCCAGCCCAGAGTCCTCATGCCCAATGTCCACACTGTGGGGAAATTCTTTCTTTTCTTTGGAGCAGTTTGAGAGGCAACAACTTCTACTGCCTGGTATCAGTTGTGCATGTGGACCATGGGGTGGGATTGAGGTTTTTGAGGGAAGCTCTTTCCGAAGCCCTGATCCAAGCCCAGGGTGCACATGCGCACCTGACCAAGGCTTCTGAGGGAAGCTTCCCCTGTAAGCCCTGACCCCCCCCCCCCAGCCCAGGCATTGTGCACACACCCAGCCAGCTGCTTCAGAAGACCCAAGCCCAGTCTGAACATCATGCATGTGCGCACAGCCAGCTAACCCATGTAACAAAAAAAATTGTTCAACAAACAGCCTTGGGGAATGGATTATTTTTGTTATACGAGGTACCACTGTACTTTCAAAAGGCAAGAAGATGACTAGAGTTGTTCAATTTCCTATGCACTTCCTTACTTACAGCCTAGATTTAGATCAGGACATATGAGATGGCAAGCTTAAGGTGCAGTCTCACCAATGTGTAGACTAAGGTTCTACTCTTGAGTAACAGGATTGTAACACCTCGTATAGGCAGATATTAGGAAGATGCACTTCCGGATCAAGCCTTCCAATTGTAAGCTATAGAAGTAAAAGAAGAATCATTAATCTCTTTCATTCCTTGCTTGTGCTCTAGCCAGAGCTGGCAAAAATTAACTTTAAGACTAACACTCCCTGGCTCTCTAGGCTACCTATGCAATTCAGGGAACTATAATCCAAAAACCTAATATTTACATTATCTGGTACACTAATATCCCAGATAACGCTAAAACTTGGTTCCACAAGTCTTAGAGGTCTCTCTTTTTTTTAACATTGTGTGATGCATTGATCGCACAATGTTAAAACAAAGCCCTGTTCCCTTTCTGAAGAGGAAAGGGAACAGAGGGTCGACCCGCATGACTCTGGAAAGGGCAGCAGGGAATCCATGTGTGGAATCCCCACTGCCCTTTCCAAGGTACGTTCAAAATTCTCTTCCAACACCACATCTCAAAAGTGTCCATTCTACTGTGCTCAGCCTTCCTTATGGTCCAGCTCTCACAACCATAGATCACTACTGGAAGTACCATTGCTTTGACTATGTGGATTTTTGTTTGCAAGGTGATGTCTCTACTTTTAACTATGTTGCCCAAATTTCTCATAGCTTGCTTCCCAAGAATTAGTCGCCTTTTTATTTCATGGCTGCAATCTCCATCTGCAGTGATCTTGGATCCTAAGAATGTAAAGTCTGTCACTGCTTGTACTTCTTCCCCATCTATTTTCCACGGAGCGATAGGGCCTGTTGCCATTATCTTGATTTTCTTGATGTTGAGTCTCAAGCAGTGGTGGGATGTCAAAATTTTTACTACCCCACCGTGATGTCATCACAGTGTGGGAGGAGCTAACATCATGATGTCATGTCATGGGCGGGGCCAAAGAAAAAATACAAAATAATAAAAATAGGAAGCTTCAGGCTATAGGGAGCTTCAGGCTAGCAGCTTCTCTTCCTCCTCCCTGTTTGGGAGGACAGCAAGGAGGCCGTGCATACGCGCCAAGCACTAGGCGTGCATGCACACCAAGTGCTTGGCATGCATGCGCAATGGGGGAACCAGTGAAAAGGTAAGCCCCGAAGGTGGTTCCCCCCAAAAGCTACTACAGGTTCTCTGGGACACTGGGAAAAATTACTACTGGTTCTGGAGAACTGGTGAGAACCTGTTACATCCCATCACTGGTCTCAAGCCAGCTTTTGCACTCTCCTCCTTCAACCTAAGCAAGAGCTTCTTTAAGTCTTCCTCACTTTCTGCCATTAAGGTAGTTTCATCTGCATATCTCAAATTCTTGATGTTTCTCCCAACGATTTTAATTTCAACTTTTGATTCACCCAGCCCTGTGTTGCACATTATGTGCTCTGTGTATAAGTTAAATAAGCAGGGTGACAAAATGCAGCCTTGTATTACTCCTTTTCCTATTCCAAACCACTCTGTCATTCTGTATTCTGTCCTAACTGACTCATGTACAGATTTCTCACGAGGCATATAAGGTGTTCTGGTATTCCGATCTTTTTAATTACTTGCCACATTTTATTGTGGTCCACACAGTCAAAGGCCTTGGTGTAGTTAATGAAACAGAAGCAGACTTGTTTCTGGTATTCTTTTGTCTTCTCCATGATCCAAACATATGTTGGCAATGTGGTCTCTAGTTCCCCTGCCTCTTTGGAACCCAGCCTGCACTTCTGGTAGTTCTCTCTCCATGTGCTGCTGAAGCCTATCTTGTATTATCTTGAGCATGACCTTGCTAGCATGTGGGATGGGCGCAATGGCTTGATTATTTGAACATTCTTTGGCATTAGCCTTTTTTTGGGATTGGAACTTATATTGATCTTTTCCAGTCCTGTGGCCATTGATGTGTTTTCCAAATCTGCTGGCATATAGAATGCAATGCTTTAATTCCATCATCTTTTACGGATTTGAATAATTCAACTGGAATACCATCAAGGTCCAAGTCTAACACATAGCAAACCTGAGCTCTGAGGTAAATTGTATTTGGATACTCCCTTGCTCAAACAGTTTTGAAAACCACCTTTTATAAGCAATATGTGGGATGTTTTACAGCTTTGATTTCTAGTAACCCTGAATTATAGGGTGGGGTAGAGCACTTTGTATATGGAGGATAACTGTATATGCAAATAATGCCCACATTTTAGACTTCTGCAAAGAAGAATTGAATATTCAGCATGTGTCCTTGCAGTGTAGCATTTGAAGTATCCCCCAACCTTTTGCCCTAAGGCAGTTAAAATCATGGCTTGAATAGACTATTCTCCTTCCTTTATCACAGGAGCAGAAAGAACATATGGAGCTTGCATTCATCCAGAGTACAGAAGCATAAGCATAGAACTGTGAAAGCTTTATATCACCAAGGATTCAAATGTGCAGTTTCTGTTATGTATTAGGAAGGACTTCTATTGCTTATTAAAGGCATGGAGAACTTGCCTGTGGCAGAGAAGGAAGCATCCAAGTGAAAAAACAGGTGTTATACAGTGAGTAGCTGCATGAGTGAATGTGTATTAATCTTTGCATATGCACATGTGTTTTTAGTACACAACTGGCTATTTGCATGCATTTGGACATTATAGTAGAAAAATTATAATTAAATGTCAACAGAGGGTTTACCCCCCCCCCCCTTATTTTTCCTAGTTATTGATTCAGCAAAGATGCTAAACACCAAGGATGATTTCTCATAATGTTCCTGAATATTGCATGAATAAATGCAAATTTCTGTGTGGCAGAGTAGAATTTTCAAACCAATGCTCGGAACATTCTTCATGCTTATCCCACTTATCCCTGAAAGTATCAAACATCATCAACTAATATGGTAGAAAGTACCCCTCATAGATCAGCATCATTTTTGAACAAGTTTGCTAAGTATTCTATATGGAAAAAAAATGCTATTTTACAACAGGAAAATAACTATATCTTGGGCAGAATCCTCTTGCTGTAAGATATGCTACTTAAGTGTGATGATGACAACAGCAGAAACTAATTTTTTTATTTGTTCCCCAGACTCTGGTTAATGTTTTCTTTGTGTATCAGCTCTGGGCACTTTGGAATCCCCTTGCACATTAGCAGGGACTACCCGTATACTAGACCTTTCTCTAAGTCACAGGCAGCTACAGCTTGTAAACACTACACTAGTGAAACCAAAGCATGCACACATACAAAGGAAATGCAGAATAAATGGTTGACTTAAGAAAAGATGGAAACAACCCATCCAGTGCTTCCGAGCATAGTATGGAAATATAAATTCTGTTTTATCTGTTAATTTATATCTGTTTACTCTATATTCCAGTGGAAGTACAGGAAATACTTAACATGTGAGGAAGTGAGCACCTAGCTCCACATTGGCACTTTCTGCACACAAATTGTTTTTAAAGATGTAGCTATGTTAGTCTGTGGAGGAATATCTGCATAAAAATAAAAACAAGAAACAAAGCTAAAAATGGGGGGGGGGACTTTATTGCATTTCAAAGACTGTAATAAAAACTCTTCAAACAGAAAAAATGATGTATCTATGAAAACTCAGAATGGAGTATAAATGTTAGTCCTAATGATGCCACAAAGTTTTTACCTCTTGTTTTTATTTTTGTTTGGATTTACACAGAAGCATAGCGTGCCTTGGCGGGGCCCCGTATAAAAATTTGTTTGGGGGCCCTTAGGAAGGGTAAAGATTTCTCACAAATGAAAAAAAATTGCATAAAATTAAAAGAAATATTTATTCATCATAATTATCTATCAATAAACACTCCTCTCCGTCCGTGGTTTATCATCGTATCATCGTATCGTATGTACATCGATTATTGTGGGATTCCCCCGTTGAAGTAAATGACTTAAACGGGGAAATCCCACAGCCCGCGATAACCGATGTAGGGTGTTGCCAACTTTTGAATGCACGCTTTACGCAGGAAAAAAGAAATTGCTTTTTTTTACTTTTGTCATTTGTGAAATAAAAAAAATTGGGAAGTTTTTATTTTTGCTTGCGCACATTGGGGGCCCCCATGGCCCGGGCCCCCCGTATAATTGATACGGCAGATACGGCGGTAGCTACGCCCCTGGATTTACATCACATTGGTAGTGTTGAGCCTGAAGAGGTGAGGTTCATGATCACATGAAAAACTCTTCACTTAAACTGGAACTCAGATTTTGCAAGTTTGTTATTCATATGTGAGCAGGAAGCTATCATCTTCAGAGTCTTTCACTGTGGAGAAACCAATGGTAGAGAATAGAAGGATTTTGTGCTCTTCTTCTTTCATGTTGGGTAAACTGGGTATTCTAACACCTGCACAAGGGTTACCAGGAGACACTTTCTATTGCTGTTAAATATTGGTCATGAATTCAGACTACTGCATTTGACTGAACCAGGAGTTCTCAACCTTTTAAAGCCGGGAGCTGGGTCATGCTCCCCCAGACAGCTTCTGGGGCCAGATGGCCATTTTGCCCTTCCTCCACCACATGGCACTCCCTGGTATGATGGAGGCAGTGGAGCCACATGAAATTGCTCTGCAGACTGCATCTGGCTAGTGGACCACAGGTTGAGCATCCCTGGGCTAAACTACCCTTTGTCTTACTCAGGTCTTGTTTACTAATGTTTTAATTTATACAGGATCTTCTCCAGTCATTTATCTCTATGTAAGACTCTGAATGCTTCAA
The DNA here is from genome assembly GCA_030440675.1 of Furcifer pardalis. Taxonomy (NCBI): domain Eukaryota; kingdom Metazoa; phylum Chordata; class Lepidosauria; order Squamata; family Chamaeleonidae; genus Furcifer; species Furcifer pardalis. The sequence continues at coordinate 70,317,925 of CP126896.1, read as the reverse complement.
AATAAAATTGTATGGCAGTTTTTTAAAAGTCATGTATGGTGTCCACATGCTTGGAAAATGTCCACATATCCCCAGAAATATACAAGCAGAAGACTTTGTGTTAGGACTGTGCGCAAATGTCAAAACACTAATTAAATTGGGGCCATTGGCACATTTCTACTGAGACAGAGAAAAAACCTGAAACAAATTTCCAGAGGCAGTGTAATACTCCTCAAGGTTCCTACCCTTATGAGTTTTAAAATGTGTTTTTAAAAACCACAGCTAAAAGCAGGGAAAGGAAGATAAAAAATTCAGTATGTTTTGAAGAAAAGACTGGGCTGGCATCAACAAAGGTTGTGACTGGGTTTCAAATCCTAATGAAGCTCAATAACAAATTAGTATTGTAATTTGTTGCAGTTTTCATACTTGTGTTTTAACATTATTTTAACATTGCCTTTGATTTGTTTGATGATAGAAAGGGCGGGTATAAAGTAAACAAACAAATTAAATGATGGAGTGATGCTGCCTTCTGTGGATACCTCTCTGTGTGGCAATTGTCTTCGATGAAGTGCAAATGAAGGAACTTGCATTGATGTAGCATATCCCCAAGCCTTGTGTTCTCAACTTTTCTTTTGAACCTTCTTTTACATGTTGTTATTAGAACTTACTACACTACCAGATCTGTGTGTATAACATGGATGAATGTTTGAATTCTTGTACAGGTTTTGAGTGATTAGGTCATAAATTAGATATCAATTTTTAATTTTATTTTGTCAAAGATAAAAGGCATCCTACACCCATTCTATGGTATTGATACTTACAAAATTTACTAAAGGATCAAGACAAAATGAATCACTACTAAAGCCATAATGGAAGCAAATGTGTACACACTCACATCTTCTTTACATTAAAGTTTACAATAAAGGTAAGTCAATGCAAATGGAAAATTGCAACCTCCCTTTTCAAACATTGGATCTGACATTTCTACCGGTAGAACTTTGAGCAAGTTTTGTTTGTTTGTTTGTTTGGTGACTCACTTGGCCTAATTTGAAATCTTGGTCTTACTTCTATATCTTGCTCATGTTTCCATTTGTGGTTCCTCACAACTCATAAAAGGTACGACATGCATGTTGTAAGAAACACAATTTGAGTCTTTAGAAATGCATCTGGAGAAATGCTTTCTTTTCATCATTTTCAGATGAATCTCCCATATTCCTGATTGCAAGCTGAAAATAAAATATCAGCCATGTATGAAATGGAATGCCAGCAATACTTTTCCTCAAGTCAAGGGGATATATCTAATGTTTGCTGTTAAATAAAATAGGTTCTCCATGTTGCACTACATTCCTTTTTGAAAATTACTATGGTGCCTAAAGCAGCCATTGACAGTACGGTCATAAGAGTCATTCACTTTATTACCTGCAACATGTTTAATGACTTCAGCGGCTCCAGTCTTAATCTGGTGTCAGAGTATTACATCAGTACATATGAGTGGCTCCTTAAACTCATTGCTAGGGGTATGTGTGCTTTCCTCTCTGTTCCTCGTGTATTACTTTGAGTAGTTTTCAGAGGGACACGTCTAACCCTTTAAAAAATAAAACGTCTAATTCTTCTTCATGTATATTCTACTACAGCAATCAAAGAGAATCTTTGAGTCCACTCAAAGTTCCTTCAGGACTAATTATATGCTGAGGATATGTAGTTGCAGTTAATAAGCTTAGATACTAGGGGGAAATAATCATTGGGAAAAAATATACCACAGATAATTAATAAAAATCAATTAGTTTGTTAATGAGTACTCTGCCATTACCCAAGGTGGTAGAAACCAGCTGGGGGAAAAAAGTCTATATTCCTGAATAGGACATTTAGAATGCCTGTATCCTGCTGAGAATTTGAAAGGAAATAAGTAAAAGTAGCAGCACTGCTTGGGTTAAAACTGGCTAAATTTCCTCATGAGATTTCAGATCCTCCAGCTAATAAATCTAGTAAAAAGTGATTCACCTTTAGTGTATGCTATAAAGCATTGTCTGATGCCTTAAGTACATTGTTCATTGCCGTGCATTAAAAACAAAATCCATAGTTGTAAATGTCAATGGCTAGAATTGTTAGAGCTCATGCTCGTGTTACTGTAAAAGCTAGAAACACCCATTACCTCGTCAATGACTTTAGGATAACATTTTGCATTCAGAGAGAGAAATGGCACAAAGTCAAACATGATCTGACAATGAAATACAGAATTTGCCTTCAAATAGTCCTTGGTCTAAACCCAAAAGTTCACAAATGACATGTTGCCATTTTGAGCTGTTTTTGAAGTATAGGAGAATATAAGAATTTGGAAATGTTACTCTTTCAGAGCACAGCTCCCAGGGAGTCTTAATTCCTATTAGAACATGATACATTGATACCATGTGTTATATCATTCTCAAAATGGTGCTCATGGTCATACTAGCACAGAGCTGAATGTGATGAACATGTATGGACTAGGCCAGATATTTTGAAAAATTCTTCAGTCCTCCCTACTCTCCATTTGCATATACTGTATCCTGTTTTTTTAAATGTAAGTCTATGATACAGCACTACAAAAGAGGAATGTCTCAGAAGATAACAACCGCCAGAGGTGCCCAATTTGGGGCAAATAGTTATGTTATGTATTGATAGTCGTGAGGCACTTTTAGTCATTGTGCATTGATTTATTGTGTATGAACTTGTAATTTTACATGTGTTGTGACCCGCCCTGAGTCGGTCCTACCGAGTAGGGTGGTACAGAAACCGAAATATAATAATAATAATAATAATAATAATAATAATAATAATAATAATAATAATAATAATTCACAGGGTGGGTAGTATTGGATTTTAGAAATAGTTAGGTGGGGCATGACCCAAAAAAAAGTTGGGAACCACTGGTTTAACCCCTGTACCATGAGGGAATAAGAAGTAATGCATGAGTTCCAGGGTATGCACAGCTGCTAGTTCCATAGATTATCAACAGGGACAGGGTACCAACACCCATGGGTATACATTTGTTATTGATATTATTGTCTTGGGAAGTATCACTTCTTTGGACTGGAGCTTCAGAATTCTACTGCAAACATGGTTTCTGTACCCTAAAAAGAAATTTTACCTTCTATATTTCATATGGATGGCAAGATACATACAGTACATGTATTCACACTTGTAGAAAAACAACCATGACAATTATTTTGTGTTTGGGTGAGAAGTGATTAACTGATTAAAAAAAGGAGGCAGTTCTTCAGATTTTTCCTTGCTTGGTGTCTCTTTATGAATGGTAGTGAGCACAAGAGAGTATCCTGTTGACCATCTTGACTGCTGCCATTGGTGTTATCATCATTCAGGCTGCCCTTTGCTATGTAAAGTTTGGTATCCCTTTTCCTGTTGGCAACATGGGCTCAACATTGTACAGCAATATTAAGCCATTTCTTGGCATTATGTGTCATGATTATAGAAGCACAATATCCCACATTCATAAACCAGAGGATGGTGGTTCTTCTTCCTCCTCCTCCTCCTTCTCTTCTTCTTCTTCTCCTCCTCCCCTCCCCCTCCTCCATTGGCAAAGTACAACCATTGAGTTTAATGGGATTTATTCCCAGAAAGTTCTCACATATTGTAGCCTTAATGCCAGTGTATGGAACTGTACCATTACTTTGCTACTTGACTGATTAGTAGCTTACATCTACATACAGTTGCTTGTGTATATGATAGCTGAGAAGCAAAAACAAACAAACCTGGCAAAAGAATAGGCAAGAGTTCAATTGCTTTCTGTGCTTAAGCAATGGAAAATGCCAGTTTTAAGAGAGTATATGACGACCATGGCTTTTAGAAGAACTTGCACTAAATATTACATTTCAAAACAACAACACTACGAAACCTACCATTTAAAACTGTATTTTATATTATTTATGTTGGATGAACACCATTAATCATTTAATCAAATTGAATAATACAATAGCACATGAATGTAGCATCCTATATGGTGAAATTAAATATCTATCTAACTGCTTTTAGAATAAGATCTGGATGAACTAGACATCTATGACAACTAGAGGAATAGATTTATAATACTTCATATAACCCTTAAGCACTTCATCAAGAAACAGCAGCTTATTTCTGGCACTCATTAACCCCTTGATTGCCTTTTTCATCAACCAACCCTACCACATCATTACAATAATTAGCTCTTAATAGCTATTTGGGCAATAGAGATCCACCTTTTTCTACTCCTGATGGAACCTGTCAGATACTCCAAATAAAACAATATAAATAGCTAGTGGGATGGGAGAATGAGTAAGGTGTAAAAATAGCAGGTATATAATGTCACACTGTCAATATGTTATCTAAGACCATTATGTGTTAAGAAACCATGGTATTTATTGCAGCCCATAGATTTCATCCTTACTTCATTTTCTCAGTCTCATCTCACATAAGCTATTCTGCCTCTAATTCTGGAGTTGCTAAAAGCCATATTCAGCTTTTAGGGAAGAGAATACTGACCTAATTTTCAGCAAATTGTTTCCAAGCTCTGCATCTAAGATCTTTTCTGTCCCATCTTGCAACCTTTCATGATTGATAGAAATATGTGTCTGTAAACTGGTACTATTTATTTACCAATAGTGTTGGGTGTTGGAAGCCACAGATAATACCAGCCATGTGAGTAAGAATCCACAGACTTCAGTGCATGTTATGTACATGACCTCAAGGTGATGTGTGGCAAATTAATTTTGCCAAGCATCACCAGATCCTGGCTGCAATAGGGCTCATATACATTTTCCTAAAAGCATGCTTTCTGCTGCCACAGTTACATTTGGGAAGCTTTAAACATTTACTCTACATCAACTAAGGATATTCACTATGGTAAGAAACCTGCAATTAAAATAACACACTGGGAATTTATGCTTAGGAATAGCCATCTAAATGAACCTCCACAGTGGTCTTCTTCTTCTTTGCTTCCTCTTTTATCCCATTGGGTGTTGAGAGTAAAGCTGAATAAATTCACAAAGATGCAGCAGCTGCAGACTACAGAAGCTGGTCAGGTATTTTCTACCTGCTGGCAAGGCTGTAGACATGTCTGGCTACATCAATATTAAGATATAGCAAAAATTAAAATGAAAGCAGGACATGGTAAAGGTAAAGTGAAAGATTTTGCTATTAGGCCTGTGCTTTGATCGTGAGGCTTCAAATATATCTATCATCCTACATCTGTGAGGCAGTATTAAAAGGTTAATGAAGTTTTGTACCTTTTTGAACTTATTATAACTAAATTGCTGCCTCAGCAAATACAGGGAATTTCAGTACTTTAGGATATATCACAGAATTTTGGTGGCACCAAAATAAAAAAAGGGTTGAAAAGTCTTTAGATTTATTTTTAAATGTATCTTGACACTGTGCTCAGAAGGGTAACACACTAATGCCATCGCATTTGAAGAAGTTTGCTCCTACTGCTATTATGTATAACCTGTGGACTTTTTTGAGAAAATGCACATCTGGTGATGCCTGTTTTGCAGATATGGCTGGTAATACAGATCCATAGACATAATAGGCATACTGTCATGGGTTAAATGAACATAGCTTGAAGTGTTCTTTTTTTTAAAAGGAAAAAAAATGAAAGGTTGTGGCAGTAATAAAAAGGTTGAATGGTAATGTCTCTAATTGAATGGTAAGGCCTCTTTCCTATTAAGTCACTCTTTCATCTGTCTTTTTAATTATTTCATTATCATTTTGTACTGCAGTTCACAATGAAATGACCATTTGTGTTTAAGTGAAAGCTAATTATTAGGACTGAATTATTGTGCAATTTATTGATCCCTATGGTGGATTAAGGGCTTTAAGTTCGTCTAGACAGAATAGTTAACAAAATGACAAAAGGAAACATATCAGGCCCTTGGGAAGAATCCCTACACTTCATAAGCAATTAATGCCTGCCAGGTAATGGAATTTAAGTTTATACTAAATCCAGCAGTGCTTTGACATTTCAGTTGCCTTATAAACACATTAGTCTAATGAATTAAGACTTATGAATTGTGTTTAGACACAAGGAAGAACCATTGCAAGCCTGGAATATATTTAGCCCTCATTGATTGAATGAAAAATAGATAATTTTCTCTCTGAATTTGATGAAAAATGAAATGTGGTCCTTGTAGTGTTTATCTCTGTTCATTCTGTTCTCCATTGATGGATGTGTATTAACAGTTTCCATTTCCCAAAGAACACTAATCTCCCTTATGGATGTGAATAGTATGCAGTGATAAACCAGGGAAGAAAGGAAGAGTATAGTAGTGCTGAGTAAGGAGCCAAACAGGCCATTTATCTCAATCCAGTGCTGGGCAAGTTTAAAAGCAATCTGTCATTATCTTGATGAGCAAGCCACAGCTTGTGCTAACTACATGAGCCTTTGCTGTTATTTATAAGAGCATGTCCTTGAGTGGACTATGAAGAAATCAGAACAAGTGAATTGACTAAGTCGTTCAGTCTTACAGAATTTTTTTTGACCATAAGAGTTCCATTTCCAAGGAAATTGTAGCCAAGTGGCTATTCCTAAATCGCAATTTAAAAATGCATTTTATCTTTCTGTGCCCATGCTTTTCTCCAAATTGACTCTGGTTCTGGGTTCTCCTTCCTTGTTATTAAAACATTCTGAGAATCCTTAGAGAGTGGATGTGTATAAAGGCTTGGGTTCCTTGAATTCCCAATGAGCAAAAACCAGAAAATGATTCAACATCCAGAGAAAGACAGTTAATAGAGTTAATTTTTGTGGAGTCATTCAACCCATAGTCTTAGAAGAGTATGAATAATCATTTAATTAAACATTTCCTCAGTTTTCTGGATCTTTTTCTTTTTGATAGTGAAAATTATTAAATTAGGCCCCCACACAAAAGTATGGGCTCAAGTGGAGCAGGATGGTAGTCAAATTTGAAATCTGAAATTTTCCAGGAAGAAAGCAAATGCCACTTCAAAAAACAGAACTGAATTGTGTCAGTGAGAAATGTTGCACCAATGACTGTTAATATCTCCTTCTTGCTCTGCCGTATCTGAACCTGACTATTGATGATCCTCATGGTGATCAGCCATGAAGACTGTCCTGAGAATATATTGCAGTGGCCTTTCATCTGCCTTCCAAATCACAGAATGACCCCCACACCACTGATATCTATAGTCTTTCCCCCCATAATATTCTTGGAACAGCACAACCATCTCCAAAAGTTAAGGCAAAGTTTAGATTGGTCTCTGGTTTCCCATGAGAATTTGCATATCTTTTTTTTAAATGGATACCTAGCTTCCTATGCTTTTGTTTAATTCATTGCTTAAAGTATTCAATGACCATTACAAATGGAAAGATAAATTCTCCTCAAGTAACATGATAAAATCAGATATGGTATAAATGTCCATTCATCTGAAAAATAATTATTCCACTACGATATCCATGGATAAAAACCAGACTGATTACTGACATGTGATTTCATGACTTGTTTCCTAACCCGTGCATCCAGTCTACTTTACTTCTGTCAGCTCCTCAGCTAAAACTTTCTCCCTGGTCTGCCTTTTGTTACATGTGTAGCTTCCACTGTTTTAAAGAATGGTATTGTTCTGCTCCATCCTGCTCCAGCTTAGCACTTGATGTAAATTCACTGTACTGCTTCAGATGTAGCAGCCATCCTGTTACAAGAATAAGCTGCTGTGCACCTTGAGATCACCTCTTTCATTTTTGTCTAATATATTTGCAAGGGGGAAACTGAATTTTTGTTTGTTTCATTTTACATTCATTTTACATGAACCATAGTTTCCTGTGCTGTATTATATGAATTAGGTTTATTCTCGTTGATTTTGGCTAAGAGGAATCACAGTTTTATACAGTGGTGGGATGTCAAAAATTTTTACTACCTCACCATGATGTCATCACAGTGTGGGTGGAGCTAACATCATGATATCATGACATCATGGGCGGAGCACGCACACACACACACCTCAACCCACCCACCCACTCACAACACAAACCCGTAAATGAATTAAATAAATTAAATAAATAAATAATACATTAAAATATACCCACCCACCCCAGACACAAATCAACCAGAGCTTTTAAACCAGAACTTAAAGCTTATTCTGGCTAATCTTTCTCACACTAGGTCAGATGGAAGGTACTACAGAATGAACTCACCACAAGATGGCTTCATTTTCACACTTTTAAACTTTTCAAGAGTTAAAGAAGTTAGGTACTAAGTCTTTGCCTAATCAGTTCTCTAGGGTAATATGCCTTAATGTAAATGTAAAACAGCTGTACCTCCTTAAGGGTTCTCCAATTGGAACAGCAATTGGAACAGCACAGGTGTAGCTTATTGATGAGGTAACTCCAAGACTTTGCTTAAAAACCCCAAGCCAGGCTGCCAGGCCTTTGTAGGAACTGTGGTAGTATGTCAATATAGGTAAAGGTATTAAATACACATTAAAATACACACAGACACACCACATCCAAAGGTGAGTCACTTACCCTGGGGAGCAGGCTATAGGGAGCTTCAGGCTGGCAGCTTCTCTTCCTCCTCCCCACTTGGGAGGACAGCAAGGAGGCCGTGTATATGCACCAATCACTGTAGGCGTGCAGGCACACCAAGTGCTTGTCGTGCATGCACAGTGAAAAGGTAAGCCCCGAAGGTGGTTCCCCCCAAAAGCTGCTACCGGTTCTCCGGGACACTGGGAAAAGTTACTACTGGTTCTGGCGAACTGGTGAGAACCTGTTACATCCCATCACTGGTTTTATATCAATTTCCTTTGTGTTATCCAAACACTAATCTTAAATGGAGGCAGAAACTTCCATTTGACTTTCATGACTGGAAAACAGAGTGATGGAGGCGAAACTCTTTCTTGCAAAGTTACACTATGGCAGGGGTTCCCAAACTACAGGCCGTGGTGCCATTTCATGTGGACCACCACCACCACCTCCGCTGCACCCGGAAGTGCCATGTGTGGTTCATTTTTAATGTACAGGCTGCTCCCATCATGCAAGCAGGGCAAAATGACCATCTGGCCCCCAAAGCTGTCTGAGGGAGCATGACCCGGCTCTCAGCTCAAAAAGGTTGGGAACCCTGGCCCTATTGTTTTGCACTCAAGACCTGAATTCACCATTGGCTAGAACAGAATGTCTTGAAAGAACAGATTCTAAATACAGTTTGCTTCATCTTGAATATTTGTAAATGTATGTATGTATGCATGTATGTTTAAGGTGTATGATTAGAGTAAGCATGCATCTGTATAGAAGTGTTATTGTACATAACATTTTTGGCATTTAAAATAAAAGCACTTGGAAGACACAGTGGAAATTAGTATTAAAACATTAAACAATGAACTGTGAACACTACCAAATGTAATATCTGATGCCAGCAAAGATTCCATAACCTGCAACAAACATAATATTACCATGGTACTTAGTAACAGAATTAAAAGAAAAGTTCTTAAGAATTCTACTACTAGTGCTAATACTAATAAAAATGAATCTGAGGTACATTTTATGCCCATATTCATCTAGCCAGTCAGTCACTGCTAGGATATTCATGGTCTGAATCCCTACTAGACTTTGACTGTGTCTGTTTGCCAAGTCTAACTCCTCATGTCTTCTTTATTACTAAATCAAGCCTTTGGCATAGCTATTAGAAAAGACACATTGTCTGATGGGTTTAGATTAACAATGAACCTGGTAATTGTCCGGAAATATATATTTAATTCATAAAAAGTCTTAAATCATGACATAGTGATGAGGACGTTTTTAAAAGAAAATGAAATACTAGTAATCACAAATTAATTGAGAATGTTAGAGCTATTCCTTTTCTTGACAGCGTAAAACTTTTTACCATATTTGTCCTTCTACTTTTTAAATTCTGTTTTTTTCATTAATTCTAAGCCATTAATGATGAAATATATCCATGTTTAATGGTAGATGACTAAAAAGCTAGATATGGATGAGTGCTTTCCCTTCCATGTTTCGATGGCATTTGCCTACTGCACAATTTTCTAAAAAGTTTCTTCTTTTCAAAAGTACCCAGAGCCGTCTATTTCTTTCCATCCGTAGGCATCTGTCTTGGAATAAAAATGAAGTTGACACTGGGTTTTATCCTTATGAACCCATCTAAATCTATGAATTACATATACAAAACCTGCTGTAGCTAAAGAGCTCAGTGTTTACCTGACAGGAAGACAGAAGGGCTTAGGATCATCCCATCAACTACTCCACTATCTTCTTAGTTCCCCCCCAAAAAAACTTCAAGGCACCAGCCATTGGTTAAACAATGCATCAATAGTACAAGACCACTTAACAGTTACTCTGATGTGTTCAGGGTTGTATTCATCTCCTCAAAGTCACTCAAAACATTTACTAGACTTTAGATGGAAAATCTAGTATTGGTGTACAACAGGGGTGCCCAAACTACAGTCTGTGGGCTAGATCTGGCCCCTGACACCATTTCATCCAGAACCCGATGCCCTCGCCACTCCCAGAAGTTGAAGTAAAATGTGCATATGCAGTTGCGTGATGCACAGTGGTGGGCAGCAAAAAATTTCGCTACCACACCATGGGTGGAGCTTATGTTGTGGGTGGAGCCTACATTGTGGGCAGGACCTACATTGTGGGCAGAACCTACATTGTGGGCGATCTAGTCATGCCTATCACATGGCCATGTATACATCTGCAAACACAGGCAGCACTGGCTCTTTGGCTGTAAATGGAGATGAGCACTGCACCCAAGAGTCAGATATGACTGGCTTTTGAGCAAAGGAGACCTTGAACTACTTTCAGGGACAAAACCTGATGGGACAGGGCAGGGAGGTGGATGTGGCCACCCAATTTCGCTACCCCCCTTCCTAAAGGCCATCCAATTTCACCACCACCCTGCCCAGAGGCCACCCAGTTTTGTTACCCCTTCCCGGGGGGGGGGGAGTGCAAACCTGTTGCTGCCCACCACTGGTGATGCACCTGTACATGTGCAGAACACTGTCATAAATGACCCCCGGCTGTCATACACATGTTTAAGACAGCCACTGTCATTTACAGCAGCATTCTGCACATGCGCAGGTGTGTGATGCATCTCCCGCATGCATGTTTTACTTCCACTTCTAGTGGGAGGAACCACGTGACTGGCCCAATCAGCTATCTGGGGGGAGGGCATGGTTAGGCCTGCAACCCGAAAAGTTTGGGAACTCAACCTGAATGGGAAGTTCACACTTAAAACTACTTCATAAAAATGCTGCATGCAAGAATACCAAAAATAAACTCAAAAACCTGTTTGTCTAGTGACCAATATGTTATCATTTCTTTACTGAAAACTAGTACCAAAACCTCTCTTCTTTGCAGTTACTAGGCTAATCCATACCATGTACCAAAGTATGGGAAGGAGTATACAGTCAAACCTCGCATAAAGAGCACCTCACTTAAAGAGTAACTCGCATAAAGAGCAGGATTTTCTCTGGGTGGTCGCTTCGCTTAACAAATAAAACCAAACAAAATCTCGCTTAACAAATAAACCCCCACAATTGGTCACTTACAATGGTGTTTCACTTAAAGAGCAAACTCACTTAAAGAGCAATCCTGTGAAATGCATTATGCTCTTTAAGTGAGGTACAACTGTAATATAGTACATACTGGAACAGTCACATGTATAATGTTTCTAAGAGGAAATGCAGAAAATGCATTTAACTTGTTTGGCATGGGCTTTATCAGTTTTGTATATTTTTCAGACAGAAATGTTAATAGTCTGACAGCTGTTGAGAAGGCAGCATCCAACTTTCAGCTCTCTATAAAATTATTTCTTCTGTAATAACTTTACTTACTTTTTTCTCCTTTAAAAACCCTGAGAAGAATATAGTTCTTTTCCAATGACCCCTTTTTTATATAACATTTCCTGCTGAGGTAAGGAAATGGGGACACTAAAACAGCCTTATATACTTGCTGGATTGACAACTGACAAGATGAACTGATTTTACAGAATATTAAAGTTCATCAATCTTATAGGTAATGTGTGCAGAGACACAGATTCAACAGGTCTATATCTTCAAAAATTACGTGGCTGAAGGAGTATAGGGTATGATTGTCAGTGCAGCTGATTAGGTCAAACTGGGAGAGAACCTTAATACTTCAGAAGAAAGAATCATTATTCAGAATTGGAGAACTGAAGTAAAACAAAGAGAATACATTTTGAGAAAGGAAATCTAGAGTTCTAAATATTTTCCGAACAATGTACTTTCGATAACACTACAAAGACAATGTACAATAATAAGGTATGTAACAGCTTAACATTTAACTAATCTTGTTCATCAAAGATTCTAAATATGTTACAACTTTAGTGTCAATGTAAGGCCACTCTCTAATGAGCAGCTGAAAGATCAAAGTAATACTGTTCGTGTGTACCATCTTTAAGCAGTCTATTTTTTTAATACATTCTCTCCATTGCCCCTTAAAATTTCTCTTCTCTATTCTGTAAAATTCTAAAAACTGCCATCCTTGTCAAGGAATCACACCAGGGAGAGAATTTGTCCATGAAGTGCTAGTTCATATGATTTGGTTAGATGCAAGTCATTTCTTTAGAAGTGTTATCAACCCCTGATGAACGTACAAACAAAATTATCATGCTCACAGTGAAAATCTAATTGATGCCTGCAACTTTCACATGCAAGGTGCTTTGGAGCCCATATGGCTGACATAGATGACTGTGAAATGAGCAAAGATTGTATGGATGGATTCCAAGGAATATGTTGGCACATCTTGGGAAGAGATTCCTACTTACCCCCAGGACATATTCTGTAACCTCAGTAATTTAATATAGAATCCAGGCAAAGCAATGATGAGCAGCAGTCATCATCATCATCATCGGTTGCAACTCATATCCGAGAATTTATTGGTTCAAATTGGTTCAAACTGAAGCAGGAAAAATGCCATTGGTGTGCATTTGTTTAAGGTGGATCCCAGCTTGCCTTGAAGTGACCCACACACTATTATCTCAGAGCCATCTCCTGTGGTACATATGAAATGAGACATGCAGGATCTAACACCCGGACTGCAATGGATTGCCACAGCCTTGATATTATGATCAAGGTGCGTGTTCATAGCCAGTCCATCTGGCATGGCCTCTTCCGCCTCCATGACCATTGGGAATCAAAGTTCCTCCTCCATTCATTTTGCCCTTGGGTCCAATATGATGGTTTCCAGTGACATTTTCTTCACCCCACCCAAAGGGGGTCATCCGTCCATAGCCATTGGCCCCTTTAGGAAGTCAGGTTATTTACCACCACCCAACACTCGACACTGAGTTGCCGGCTGTATGGTCTACTCCATTACTGTAGCAGGATGTCCAGCCAGACTAAGGTTGCTGGACTACAGTGCCTATAATCCACATCCCCTGGCCAAACTCTGCTGGAGAGTCACAATAGCTCCCCAGACCTGCCCCACCTGCACTCTTCCTGACCTGCACCACAGGGTTGTCCTTTTGTAGGACAAATCTCCCCCTCTCAGGAAAGACCCTGCAGAATCACTTGATGGGCAGGAGAAAGGGATGGGGAGCATCCAGGGAGGGACCCGTGTCATAGAGGGCAGCCTTCTCACGTTAGATGAAATCCAGAAACTCAATTTTTCTTGTGATTATTCCTGCCCCTTCACATGTTTCACACAAACAGTATATCTCCCAGTTTCATTAGGCAGCACTCTCCCATTGGCAAAGGCGGCAGTATGTTCAGTGAACCAGAGGGGTTCACTTAAGGTAAATCCAGGAGAAATTTTATGTGTGAATATATATCTTAAGTTATCTATGAGGTTTCCTTATAAATTGCTAATAAAAAGGGAGATTTATTTTCCACTTAAGATTGCAGGATATACTCTGAATATGTAAGAATAACATGTCTGGCTCTCATTTCCTATTTGGAATGTCTGTGGCAAATAAAGAGGCCAGAAGAAACAATAGGCAAATAAAGACTGCAATGGGGTGAACAGAATAATCCAATCAGCCTGGAAGAAGACTTCTTTGATAAGGAAATTTGCTGTCTGTAACTGTCTGCGTTCTAATCAACATTTATTTCCTCAAGATTGCAACAAATAAAGGACCTTGTGGTGGGCTGAGCTTGAATCATGAAATGCTGCAAGGAGACCATATATGGACTTTGATGTGTGGCAGATAATCCTCTCCAGTGGTGGGCTCAACATTTTTCTTTGCTACCACACTGTGGGTGTGGAATGGTAGGCATGGTCAGGGGGAAAGCCCTGTGTTGCACCCAAATTAGGACTACTTTATTTTGAAACTTGGATTGACGTGACCAGCCAGAATTTCTGCTACCGGTTCTGGAAAACTGGTGCAAACTTACTGATGCCCACCACTGCTCCTCTCCCTATTTGATATTCCATGTGACACCCTTTTGGACCACTAAGATTCTTTCTCCCAGTTAACCAATGAAATTCCCCCTCCTACTTAGACCATATGACCCCTTGGACCAATGACGCTTGTGCAAGCCCCCTTTTTCTTTCCCTCTGTATGCTTGTATACATATACATACATGCCAATTGAATTGTTCTGGGTTGATTCTCCACTCTGCTTTGGGACAGCCATGTGTGCAGATATTTCCATTGCATTAAGGGCCCTATGCAATGGAAACTTATCCCGACCCCCACCAGTTGTTTGTTTTACTTATTGGTCTTTATTCCATCTCTTAAATAATAGGTCTCTTAATCTCTTAAATAATAGATATTCCATATCTATTAAAGATATGGGAATACCAGAACACCTTATATGCCTCATGAGAAATCTGTACATGAATCAAGAAGCAACAGTTAGGACTGAATATGGAATGACTGAGTGGTTTGGAATAGGAAAAGGAGAAAGACAAGGCTGCATTTTGTAACCCTGCTCATTCAACTTATACACAGAGCACATAATGCGCAATGCAGGGATGGAGGAATCACAAATTGGGATCAAAATTGCTGGGAGAAACATTAACAATTTGAGATATGCAGATGATACCACCCTAATGGCAGAAAGTGAGGAGAACCTAAAGGGGCTCCTGATTAGGTTGAAAGAAGAGAGTGAAAAAGCTGGCTTGAGACTCAATATAAAGAAAACCAAGATAATGGCAACAGGCCCTATCAGTCCCTGGAAAATAGATGTATTGTATTGCAAATCTGCTGTTAGTATTGTTCCTGTTAAAGCCTTTGCTTCATTTCAGCTCTTTTAAACCAATAATGAAACATTATATAGCAAGTAGGTGGCTAGTAGAAACTCACGGTAGAATGCATGGTGTAGAAGTGAAGGGACAAAAAGGGTGCTCAATTTGCTTATGTTTTCATTGAGCAAGGTGGCCTGCTCTATGGTCTGAATTTCCTTTATTGAAGGCAGGTACGTATGCCACTGGATGGAACGTTCACTGGTTTAGGCATCTACTGCAGAGCCAAAGGTTGAGATTTTGATTTCTGACTATGCCTGCTGAGAGAAGAGCCAGCCTATGTTGTCAAATTGCACAATCTCTGGGTGTCCCCAGAAGAAAGGAATGGCAAATCACTTCTGCATATTATCTGCCTAGAAAATCTGGAAACGGTTGTCATAAATTGGAATCAGCTTGAGGACACATAGTCAATTAATTACAACTTCAACCATAACTTTGTGCATCAAAATATAAGATTCTGTAGATCTCAGTGTACAAAAAAGAAAGTTTGCCTTTAATTACAAACTGAAGAGGCAGGGAAACTAGAGACCACATTGCCAACATACATTGGATAATGGAGAAAACAAAGGAATATCAGAAACAAGCCTACTTCTGTTTCATTGACTACAGTAAGGCCTTTGACTGTGTGGACCACAACAAAATGTGGCAAGTAACTAAAGAGATGGGAATACCAGAACATCTTATATGCCTCATGAGAAACCTGTGCATGAATCAAGAAGCAACAGTTAGGACAGAATAAGGAAGAACAGAGTGGTTTGGAATAGGAAAAGGAGTAAGACAAGGCTGCATTTTGTCACCCTGCTTATTCAACTTATACACAGAGCACATGATGTGCAATGCAGGGATGGAGGAATCACAATTTGGGATCAAAATTGCTGGGAGAAACATCAACAATTTGAGATACACAGATGACACTACCTTAATGGCAAAAAGTGTGGAAGACCTAAAGAAGTTCCTGATTAGGCTGAAAGAAGAGAGTGCAAAAGCTGGTTTGAGACTCAGCTTCAAGAAAACCAAGATAATGGCAACAGGCCCTGTCAGTCCCTGGAAAATAGATGAGCAAGAAGTAGAAGCAGTGACAGATTTTACTTTATTAGGATCCAAGATCCCTCTAGATAGAGATTGTAGTCATGAAATAAAAAAGTGACTGATTCTTGGAAGACAAGCTATGAGAAACTTGGGGAACATAGTTAAAAATAGAGACATCACCTTCAAAACAAAAATTTGTATAGTCAAAGCAATGGTATTTCCGGTGGCAATATATGGTTGTGAGAGCTGGACCATTAGGAAAGCTGAGTGCAGAAGAATAGATACCTTTGAAATGTGGTGTTGCAGGAGAGTTTTGAGACTCCACTGGACAGCAAGGAGAACAAATAGATCAATCTTAGAAGAAATCAATCCTAACTGCTCTTTAGAAGGTCAAATAGTAAAAATGAAGCTATAGTACTTTGAAAATCAAATGAGAAGAGAGAATTCACTTGAGAAAGTCTTGATGCTGGGAAAGATGGAGGGCAAAAGAAGGGGGTGGCCAAAAATGAGATGGCTAGATGGTATTGTGGATGTAGTGGGCACAGAGTTGTGTGGGTTCAGGAGGATGGTCGAGGATAGGGATGCCTGGAGGGCAATGGTCCATAGGGTCGCAAAGGGTCAGAATCAACTGTGAGACTGAACAACAAAACCAACTTAAGGTACTGTAAGTTTTTCTAAAGCTACCATATAAACAAAGTACCAGAATTTCTCAAAAAGATAGATCTCTAAGAAAACTTCACATACTCATAAAAAAAGATGGAGCTGACATTTGTTTATTTCTTAAAGAGACAGGTCCTGCATAGTGTAAGATTTTGCTATCAGATCTGCCCACCAGGAGCAGTTGATGTGTCAATCACAATTTTACCTTTGAAAACAGCTTCTGGGATGATACATCCCATCATATCTAGTCCTGTATAAAAAGAGAGGGGAGTAGAAAACTATTTTTCACTCAATAAGTGCCACTGAACATTGTCTATCAAAATCAATGTTTCCCAACATGGGGCCCACACCCCACAGAGGGACTTCAATTCCCAGAAGCTTAAGTCAGTACACTAGCTGATCAGTGCTTTGGGAATTGACTTAGGGTTCTGGGAATTGAAGTCCAAAAACCAAAGGTTGGCAGACACAATGATCTAGATAAAATCCTTAAGACTATAGCAGGACTGGAAGGTGGAAGTGCAGCAGCATTGAGTAACAGCCATAATTTAAAACATTAACAACAGAGAAGAAAGCATAGTCTTCACCACTAGTTTCAGTGAGCGAAATAAAAGAGACACTTCTCATCTACCTTAATTCAACAATGGCTGGAGCCATTGCCCAAAATTCGATTAGGATTTTATGTTGTCACAACACAAATCATGTAACTTTCAGAGTTAAATTGTCCTAAGGTAATAAATCACTGTAGACACATTTTGCACTATTCACACCACTCAGTACACAACATGTAACATCTATGGTGATTTCTTTACAAGGCAATTCACCTCCAAAACAACAACAACAACTGAGATATTTGTGACAGCAAAGGAAACATGGCTCAATTATATGGTGAACCATTCTTAATGAATAACAGGCAATAATGTAGCATCATCTATGTGATCTTCATTGAAGTACCTGGTAAGTAGAGTGTGCAAACTAGCTCCATATGGGGAAAGATGTCTCCTCTTTGTTGTGTTTAATTCAGTTTGCTTTAAAGGTACCCTACTGGTAGTGTGACAATGCATGACAAATTCTAATATTGAAATCATGGCACATTTTCCTTTGTGTTCTCCCTCCATTTTGAAATCGAACCATTTCAAAAATATAGGCTACCAGTCTGGAAGAGAGGGAATGTGTTTTACTACTTTGTGTAAATGTTTTGACACTTGCATACTGAATGCCTTTTTATGTATGTAAAATAATTACTTTACTCTCCACCATGTTATAAACTAGTGACATACTGTATATATTTCAACAAAACTGTTTTTTTTGTCCGTTTTCCTCTCTGATATTTTGACTATTTTCTTTGATTTTTACATACTTCAAAAGTCCATAGTGTGGGGCAGATGCTTTGTTCTTTCTTCATTTTCTTGCCAAAGAAGAAAGTAAACAGAATGGAATAAACATTCACCCCCTTCATGAAAAAACAACAACACACCACATAGTACTGCTACTTTCCTAATTTTTGCAAGAAGTGAAATACTTTTTGGTTTTTCTCTTCAACAACTATTAAAACAGTAGTTTGATAGAATTTTATGAGTTGGTCTGAATGTCCCCACAGCATATAATAAGTTCAAAGATGCTTTATGGTTGATTCATGCATAATTGTTCTGATTATTCTGTCAACTACAGAGATAAATACACTACAGTCCATGATAAAGATGACAGGAAATAACATTTATACGTGCAATACTCTGATGTCTGAACTGGCTGCAACAGGACAGCCAATCAAGAATGGAATAAACATTGATTCAAGATTGTGAATGGTAAAGCCAGTATTTCCATTTGCTATCTCATGCCAAGTAATGAGACTGTCTATGGTAAATACAATTGGCAGCAATTCACATTTACATTGTTGGGGGTTACATTTTTGGATTCCGACCCTTTGCGACCCTATGAACCATTGCCCGCCAGGCACCTCTGTCTTCCTGTGACCCTGTGTGTCAAATCCATGAAAGATGGTGCTCATCAGACCCTCACAGTTTCCTTTCCATTGCCTTATTCTGAAGAGACCTTTTTGCAGTAATACACTCATTAAGGTTGTCTTAATTCCAAGTGTCACTGACTTCAAGCAATGAAGACTTGTATATCTCTTTAAAAACAAGGGCCAGAATGCCATTGGCTAGATAGACCAATTGTTTCACTGTTGTAAAGAAAGGTGCATCTTCTCATTCTTTTTTGGATGTGTGAGAATTGGTCTTAATTATAAGGATAATATTCACGAATGAAGGACCATTCACTCTGATCCCAAATGTGAGAGGCCCTGTGCTTGCCAGTTTGACAGCAAAATAAAATAGCAGGAAAAATAAGATAATAGGGCTCTGTAGACATGTAAAAAAGTTTTATAGTTTGTATATTGAAATGAGAAACATCTGCTTTTTTAATATCCCAATCACTGGCAAAGGGCCTTTGCTTAGTAGTTTGTGTGCATCATTTGTGAAATAAGGTAGGAGGAGGAGAGATAATCAGGAAAGTTGGAAGTTTTGGAGAGCTGATGCAGCTCATGTTCTCAGTGGAAGCAGTTCTCTTTTTTCCAAAGTTGGTGCTGATGTGCCCAATTTTGAGGTGGAATGCATTCCTGCTTTAATCACAAACCAACCACGGGTGTTCAAGTAAGAATGGTATGGCCCTCCTTTTGTTTCTGCACAAGGAAATCCTGGTGTGAAAGAAAGTAACAAAAGGTCTTTCCCATTTTTTGCTTGAATACCATAAGTCAGAACTAACACCTAAGATTTGTATCCTGCCCTCGGTTATAACTGAAGTTCTTAATGTGATGAAGGGTAAAGTAAAGGTTGCCCTTGCTCAAAAGTCAGTCATATCTGACTCTAGGGCAGGATTCTCAACCTGTGGCCTGTGGGCTGGATGTGGCCCACAGTGCCATTCAATATATTCCCCCACCACCTCCACCACACCTGGAGAGTAACATGTAGTAGAGGCAGGGCAAAATGGCTGTCTGGTCCCTCAAGCTGTCTGAGGGAGCATGATCAAGCCCCTGGGTTAAAAAGGTTGAGAACTCCTGTTCTAGGGTACAATGCTCATCTCCATTTTCACTGTTTGCATCTGCAGTCATTTCTGTGTCAGGCTTAACAAGACACTGGAGCATGCAGAACACTGTTACCTTTCTACCTGGGTGGTACCTATTTATCAACTTGCAATTTCTTGCTTTCAAACTGCAAGGTTGGCAGGAGCTGAGATAGAGACGGGACTTCTCTAGTCGCCAGGTTCAGTCAGTGGTGGGTTGTCAAAATTTCCGCTACCACACCATGACATCATCACAGTGTGGGCAGAGCCAATGTCATGACATCATGATGTTATGGGCGAAGCCAACGTCATGACGTCATGATGTTATGACGTTGTGGGTGGGGCCAAAGAAATTTTTTAAAATAATAATAGTAAAATAAATAAAATAAAATAAAAATAAGCACACGTGTGCGCACACACACACCCTCAACCCAGTGGTAAATAACCTGACTCCCTAAAGAGGCCAATGGCTTCAGGCAGATGAGCCCCTTTAGGTCATCTGATGGTCCTCCTAACCTTGTCCATATCCTCAAGGCTACAACAGTTCATTGCAGTCCAGGTGTTAAATCAGTGGTGGAATTCAGCAGGTTTGCCCCAGCTCATCAGAACCAGTAGCAGAAATTTCGGCTGACCCCATCCCTCCAAGTTTTGAAATAAAGTAGTCCTAATTTGGGTTCAATGCAGGACTTTCCCCCTGGCCACGCCCAACATACCATGCCCACAAAGTTGGTAGTAAATTTTTTTTGAATCCCACCACTATGTTAAATTCTGCATGTCTTACTTCATATGTGCCACAGGAGATGGCTCCATGATCATAGTGTGTGGGCCACTTCATGGCAAGCTGGGATCTACCTTAAACAAATTCACAACAATGGCATTTTTCCTGCTTCAGGGGGGAAAATGCATTCTCAGATACAAATTGCAGGAACTTTCAGGAACAAAAACAGCTCTGGGGTGGCCAACAAAGATTTTAAATTCTTTGTCAGATTGGAAAATCTACAAGCTCTTTCAGACTGCCTGGGGAACTGCTCCAACAGTCAACCACTCCCAGTTGACCACTCCCTTTGGCTCATTTGAAATCCAGTTCACTGCAATATGGTGAGAGGTGAGAGAAGGAACAACTGCTGATAAGATGGTACCTGCCACGTTGTCCAGCTCTGAAGCTGCTGACATCGACAAAATGCACCTCACAGACAAGTACAGGATCTGTGCTTCTGTTCACACTCTGGCTTGTCATTGCAAAGATGAAAGTGGAGAATGGAGATGCTACATTTCACCGGTTTGTGATTGAGGCACTTGTTAGGAGAATGAGCCACAAGACCAGTTGCTCATGGCTGACACCATGTCAACAGGTCATAACGGAAATGTGATAATAAGCTTTCATCTATCGTGCACATTTCAGCCTTGTGGTCCATAAAGTGACCCACAGAAATGATAATGCTTCAACTCTATCTTTGATTAACTTCATGCTGATTTTCTGCATGTATTATTTTCTGATTTCTTTTCATAGTCCAGAGTTTTATCTTTATTTCACTCTTACTATTTAGATATATCTTGGATTTTGCCATTGATTGTGTCTCAAAAAAAGTCTGTACTATTTCAATCAGTCTGGTATAAGAGAGCTGAAGACCATATGAAATGGCTTTAAAAATAAAAGGAAAAGGAAGGAATATTATGTCCATTTTGCCTTGCAGTAATGTTTGCATAATGAGAACTATTTTTATGCTGTTCTTCTGTACCAGAAGTAGTGCACAAAAGCTAAAATGTACAAATGAAGCAATATACAAAATACTGTACAAGCAATTTGGTTAAAAAGAAGATAAAGTAGCTGGGATTGAACAACTTGATTATTTCCAAATACCCAATGGCAGATGATGGTATGCATCATTTCCTAGAAATAAAATTAACCAAGCATGTTTTTAGGGAGTTACAGCCTGTAGGTGCTACCAAAGAGGTGGCCCAACTGCATGATTCCACTAACCTCCACCAAGACAGTAATGACACATGGAGCAGACATCCACTACAAGGACGTAAAGTAATAAACAGTATCATATAGTAGGAAGTAATCCTTGAGAAATGTGGGAACAAGTCATTAAAGCCAGTGGTGGGATGTCAAAAATTTTACTACCCCACCGTGATGTCATCACAGTGTGGGTGGAGCTAACATCATGACATCATGATGTCGTGGGTGGGGCCAAAAATTAAAATAAAATAAAATAATAAAATAAAATAAAAATAAGCACGTGCGCGTGCACACACACACACACACACTCATCAACCCACCCACCCACAACACAAACCTGTAAATAAATTAAATAAAAAATACATTAAAATACAACCACCCACCCACACAACCACCCACCCACCCCAAACATAAATCAACCCACCCACCCACCCCAAACAGAAACCGATCACTTACCTGTTAGCATAAGTGCCTGGGCAGCATCATGTTGCAAGATGGATATGGTCATCATACCAGTTCTCTAGGATAATATGCCTTAATGTAAATGTAAAACAGCTGTACCTCCTTAAGGGTTCTCCAATTGGAACAGCAATTGGAACAGCACAGGTGTAGCTTATTGATGAGGTAACTCCAAGACTTTGCTTACAAACTCCAAGCTAGGCTGCCAGGTCTGCCAGCCGCCGGGCCTTTTTAGGAACTGTGGTAGTACGTCAATATAGGTAAAGGTATTAAATACACATTAAAATACACACAGCCACACCACATCCAAAGGTGAGTCACTTACCCTGGGGAGCAGGCTATAGTGAGCTTCAGGCTAGCAGCTTCTCTTCCTCCTCCCCGCTTGGGAGGACAGAAAGTACTTGGCGTGCATGCGCAGTGGGGGAACCAGTGAAAAGGTAAGCCCCGAAGGTGGTTCTCCCCAAAAGGTGCTACCAGTTCTCTGGGACACTGAAAAGTTACTACCGGTTCTGGCGAGCTGGTGAGAACCTGTTAACCGTGCTTCCACTGTAATGTATTTAAGGAGTCTACTGGCTGATTGCCTTGTCACACGTGTTAAGGTTATCTTGCAGCCTTAATTTGATTTAGCTAGCCCTCCTAGTTAGGTGTATTAGTATTAGTTACCTCTCCCAGTTATGCATCAACTACAAATGTCATGAGCATTTCCTTCACAATTTCATCCAAGTATTTTATAAAAGTGTTGAACAACACCTGCCAAGGACAGAACCCTGCAGCAATCCTCTTGTCACTTTTCTCCAAGATGAGTAACCATTGGTGAACACTTGGGTGGGTATGTCTTCTCAACCAATGCTAAGTCTCCCTAAGAGGAGTATTACCTAACCCATATTTTAACCCACTGGGATACCAGACTATTACCAGGAAGCTTAATAAAATTGAGATATACTGCATCCAAAGCATTCCTCTTATCTCCCTAGTTTACTCTATTTAAAAAGTGTTAATTTTAGTCTTTGTTTTTGAGTAACCCATGCTGAATTGTAGCAGTCACAACATTCTTCTTCTAAATGTTCATAATGGAAGGACCCATTCTAGACCGTTTTGTGACATCAATGTCAAACTGTTGGTAGTTCACTCAATTCTCTTTTTTGCCTCTTTTTGAAGATTTACCCCTTTCTTTTTGAAAATTGCTCATTTGCTGTGTGCCCATAGCTGATGAATTATTTTCAAAATTTGTACTCTTGGCAATAGTCAAATGTTTGGCTACAATTATTTCCTGAGCATATTTCCTGTAGCTGAGATATTAATTTGCAGTCTGGTCTTGAGCACCCATGCTCTAGGCTGGTTAGCAGCCTTCATTTTAACATTTTACTTATTTCTACCTCACGCCTGGCCCAAGTGGAAGTTTATAAAAGCTGGCAGCATTTGTTTTATTGTGAACCTTATTCAATCTGATGTTTAATTATGTGTCTGAGCAGATTTGTAATGTGGATTAATAGTTTCACTGTAAGCCTGCAATTAGTTTCAGTTTGTTCTAATTTCTGTTTGGCTCTCTTGACCTTGAGATGAAAACTCCTCCCCCTCCCCCCCATCAGAAGATGTATTCCCTCAATTTAATGCCAGTCTGAGGTGTTTCTCCTGCATCATCAGATCAATGAAAAGTAAATAGCCTACACTTCTTGTTTCACAGTGCAGTATTGATCTTCAGCTTTTGCTTCCCTTTCCCCCCCTGCATCTTGTGTCTTTCAACCCCTGGGACCAAAGTGATTGCCATAGATTGGACAAGCTAACAAGCGCATGATAAGGAACTACTGTTTTGTGGTATACTCACATACACATGCTTGGTATATAAACCCAGACTTCTCTGCATTGAAAGAGAGGTGCCATTTTGTGTATGACACAAGCCACCGAGAGAGACAACCAGAAGGAAAGCACTGGAACAGCATAAGGATTTAATTCTTCACACCAGTCTTTTATTTTACAGTGGTGTCAAGCTTGGTTAGGACATCCCTAGAGAGTACATAAAATAAGGAACCTGTGAGGAATAATCTGTGACTCCCCCTCCCTCCATGTGAAAATACGGAACTCTGGCAGCTTGTGAGGTAAGTCTGAACTTGAGACTGTTGTGAACATATTGTTGTTTTTGTCCATTCCTGTTAAAATTCTGACATTCAGTATCCTGTGCCTCTCGCCCACTATGTGTTTCATAATATGAAGTTCCTAACAACAGCAGTTATTGCTACTTAATGTAATTTTTTAAAAAGGGGGTGGTGAATTTCTAATCCTTTCCTCCAGATTATATATTTTAGGATTTGTCAAGAAGAAGAAATGAATGAAATTATCTTTAGTTGTACAATGTAATAGAAATGCCATACTTCATAAGGCTTTGATGTGCAATTGAGTTTCTACACTTCTCCTCATCTTTGATCTATTTTTCACATCATGATTCCATCATTTGGCTTGAGCAGATGTTAACAGACTGTCTTTGTGCTCATTTCCAAACATGCTAGTTATAAACCCTACTCGTAATGGGTGGATGTAATGAAAACACTATTTTCTGTCTAATTGATGAGATTCTATTCTTTTCAGTGATTTCAAGTTGGAGAATGTGCCTTCTGTTTGTAGTCATTCACAGCAATGTAGTTAAAATGCTCAACACAGCTTGAAGCTGCTCAGAACTGTGTACATAAGTTTTCTATTCTGTAATTGATATTGCTTCCACCATGGAGCCATGGAAGTTCCCATGGACACTACTGCAGTGCAGTTTTTTGAACATTCATTTCAGCAATGCATTTGATAAGATAAACATTACCTCTCTTGTTTGAGTCATTCAAAACAAAGACATTGTACATGGCTCAAATTCTATCTCTGGAACTGTTTATTTTCTTCCTCTCCCCCCCCCCCATCCTTCCTTGCTCTTTTTAAAAAGCTTTATGATTTTATTCACTTCTTGGAGCTAAATTATTGTTCTCATATTCACTATTATATAATTCTATTATAGCATGCTAAACAGGCTCTACAGTATAGTGCTCACCTGTATTATTGAGTCGATGAACAACTACAGAGGTGCCATGTCCTGATACAGGCTCAGTCCAACCCTTTGGGATCTCATTTATTATTTGCAGCTATTGATTCAGGAAAAAAAAAACTAAGATGTGGGACTTGAACTGTCTTATACCTATCCTGTTGCTGTTAACTCTTAGTGGTCCAATGACCTATCAAGCAGTGTGTGAAGTCTGAACTACTTAACAATTTGAGGAGGCAATACATCATTTGTAATACTGCATAAATCAGTACCTCCATGCAATCGTTTTTGTTTGCAACATAGGCTTTAAAAAAGAACACCAAAATAACAACAGGACAGGTATATTGAAAACCAAAATCTTGCTCTGGCCATTATTAAAATCTAGTGTGTCACATTTCCTTCCCACATATGCTTTCAGTAGAAGAAAATCAACAGTCCAAATTAATAAATAGGATTAAACTCAATAGAGTAATTAACCGCAGTTTGGATTTGTTCATTTAATTTGAAATTCAGGTGAAAGAAGTGTACTTTGTTAAATAGCAAATTTGATTAAACTGTAATTTGAGTTTTGTATAAACCAGATTTTTTAAAGGTCAGGATGGACACTCTAATCCTGATATTTATTACTGCAATAGAGAAAAAAGTGTCATGTACTAGTACAGAGTTATTACTGATGTTGTACATCTACCATTGCCTCTAAGTGAAATGATCAGCATCTGTTCTAATTTTTCCAAAGGGCTGCCCTCACTGCCCATGAGCAGAAGATGATGTTGGTTTGAAATTGGTTGACAAGCTAGGTGAAGATGAATGCATTCATTCTTCTTTGAGTATCTGCATATTCAGCCCTTCCTCCTGCATATGCATTTTTTTTTGCCAAAAACAATCCATTGAAGACTATGCACAGATTTTGTTTCTCATTTCCAGGAAGAAGTTATAAAAATTAATTGGGGTGTGTGTGTCAGTTTCACGCAACCTTCAGGTCCCCAGATTTTGTTAGGTCCCCATCAACTGACCCAATGAATGTGAGAGTGTGGCAGGAACTGTGTTTCATCAAGCTCTGTAGACCTAAGGTTTGGAAAGAGTCATTTAGGATTTTTGCCCTTACTGAATACACGTGGCCTATCATGTATGTCATCACAAAGTAACTGAAATAATTTGCTTTCCATCTTTAGCAGCTGGCCTGATAAATACTGCTGCTTGGTTTCTGATATATAAATCAAACTTTGACTGCCTTTGCTTGGAAACCAACAATGGAGGCTGTTCACTGCTAGAATAACACAGAACATCAGCTGAAAAGTAAATGGAAAGAAAACTTGGAAGAGTAAATTCTTCATCTAGTTCAATGTTTCCCAATCTTTGGTTTTTGGACTTCAATTCCTCAAAGCACTGATCATCCAGTGTACTGACATAGGTTTCTGGGAACTGAAGTCCCCCTGTGGGGCGTGTTCCCCATGTTGTAAACCACTGCTCTAGTTCAAAATGGTCAGACTGAAATTATATTAATTAAATGCTGAGTAGTACAGCTACATGAGCACTGCTGGTTGGAAAGCACCAAGAATGGACAAAATGTTAGTATAGAAAATAAGACTAGGAAGGGACTGACAGAAGGAACTATGGAGACCAGAAGAAGCAATGTAGCTATTGTGGTTATTGTAAGGAAAAGTCAGGAAAAAAGGCAGTAGATGGTGCCACTTGAGGCAGAAGAACAGTGTTGGTCTGAGGCAAAACGTCTTGAGGATGATATTGTAAACAAGCAGGTTGGAAAGCTGCACAGAAAATGTCCAGGAGCCCCATGTGGCTTGTGGGCTGCAGATTGAGGACCCTGCTATAAAGCAAGGCAGAAGCCTCAATATGGCCTATGCACATAATCACAACCAACTATCATTCTTCTGATTGTGTGGTGAGAAAATTGGTTATGTAATCCCATCATTAGTTTAGAAATTAATTGAAAGGTAGCAATTTTATACTGATGCACAGTGATGAATTGGTCATTCTTTTAACTGCCCATTAACTGACCCCATATTATTCTTATTTTGTTAGTATTAAATACCTTTGCTGTTCATACTGGGAGAAGTGAATCACAAACAAGAGACAAGCTAATGTGAAGAATGTTGTTGAAAAAAAGATCTTTCATTAATCAATAATGCACATTTTAACTACAGTTCATTAAACTCCGATGATTCTTCATATTGCTGAAATGCTTCAACTTAGCTAATTGATTTTCTGAATGAGGTTCACTTCTAGCCACTTATCATTTTCTATAGAACATTTAGAGCTAACATTTCAAAAAAGATGCCTCTAGAATCACAAGCAAAGAGGGATGTTACAGGCATAATTTTAATGCTAAGGAGCACCAAGCATGTCTTGTAGCTAAATACAGTTCAAAGAAATTGGGATTTTAAATCCTTTTTTATTAAGCACCAAAGTCAGGGTTTTACCAAATCACTGAGTTATCAATGATAGCATTATATTTTCCAGATTTGTGCTTCTTTGCAAAATATACCTTTTTTGTCTTTGATTTTCTAAATTGGGGAACAAGTCCTACAGGAATAAGCTAAGACAGAAAAACAGCTAAGCATGTTCTAATAGTGGTTAACAAATGAAAAAGGAGACAAGTCCTATCATTTTCTCTTTCTTGGTTCCTTTTTATGAATGGTAATAAGTACAAGAAGCGATCCTATAGATCAGTGGTGACGAACCTATGGCATGCATGCCAGAGGGGGCACTCAGCTCCCTCTCTGTGGGCACATGCGCCCTTGCCCCAGCACTGAGTTTGCCCTACATCTCTGCCCAGCAGCCCAATGGGAGTGCTTCCTCTCTCCTCCCAACACAGAGTTTGCCCTGCCCCTCTACGGCACAGATGGCAGCCTGTGGAATTGGGGCTCTCAGTCTCTAAAAGGTTCACCATCACTGCTATAGATCATCCTGGCTTCTGAGCATTGCCAACATTCATGCTTGCCTTTGCTGTTTAAAGCTTGACATTCCTTTTTCTTATGGCAAAATAAGCACAATGTTGCCAAGCAACATCAGGTCATTTTCTGGCATTTTGAACAGTGGTTAGCAAATAATAGCAATTACACTTATATTCCACAACATAATGCTTCAAGGACTGTTTGGACAGTTCACAGGTAATTAGTTTTTTGTCCCCAGCAAGTGGGATAATCATTTTACTGAATTCAGAAGGCTGGAAGGCCAAGTCAACCTTGAGCCCCATCATGATCAAACTCAAATCATGAGCGGGTTTGGTTGTAGTACTGCTACTTACCCACTGCACTACAAGGGCTCTTACAGAAGCACTATCCTATGTTCAGGAAAAGAATATTTTTTAAAAGGACTGAATAAGGTCTGCCTTTTAAGGTCTTTTAAAGATTTGTCAACAGAGACAATATTTTATGGTTTTTAAAGAAAACATTATAGTTCACAAGAGTTTGATCCCAATAAAATTTCTTGTCTTCAGGAAGCCATGAGAACTTGGTAAGTTATTTTATTGTTAATGTTTATTAATGTTTATCATTTATTTTTATTCTGTTTGAATTGTTTTGTTTTTCATATTACTATATTGAAGTCTGTTCTTTATTGTTGTAAGCCGCCCAGAGTGGTGCTTGCACCAATTGTGGTGGGGTAACAAATATGAGAAGGAGGAGGAGGAGGAAAGAGCTGAATTAAATACTCTGCTGGAATGTACAAAGAAATTTAGTAAAGACATCAAAATACAACTTGGAATTGACAAGCACATGGCAATTATTGCTAAGGCAGGCAAAATTGTCAAAGGTGATGGATTTGAGTTAGATAATGAAGAATGTATCAAAGCAGTTACATCAGAAGAGGGATACAAGTATATTGGAGTTCTGGAAGCTTCTGACCTGTTTCACAACCAAGTCAAAACACCTACTTCTACAAAATACATAAAGCGGGTCTAGAAAAACTTGAGGTCAAAACTGAGTGGAGGCAATATCATCAAAGCAATTAATACCTGGGCAGTCCCTGTTATATGATATTCATTTGGAATAAATTATTGAACCCAAATGAAATTAGACAATCTAGACCAAAAAAAAGGAAGCTAGTAACTATGCATCCTGCCCTGAACCCCAAAAAGGGATGTTGATCATTTGTACTTACCAAGTGCTGAGAGTAGCAGAGGACTCCTGCAGGTGAAACAGACAGTAGAAGAAGGAAATCATAGCTTGAATGACCACATTAAGAAAAGTTAAGAGCCTATGCTTCAGGAAGTGAACAAAGTAGAACTTTTGAAAACAGTGAAGAAAGCTGAATACAGAAAGGAAAGGATAGAAAGTTGAACTGCAAACTGAAAAAACAAGTCTATGTATGGTCAATACTTTAAAAATATAAAAAGAAAAGTTGACCCAAAGCTGACATGGGAATGGTTAAGTGCTGAACTATAGAACAGGATTTCTCAACCTTTTCAAGTCAGGGGCTGGGTCACACTCCCTCAAACAGTTGGCAGGCTGGACTGGTGGTCCAGCTGCTGCCACTGGAATTGGCCACAGACTCATTTACGGCTGTTGTAAATGCATTTACAACAGCCATAAATGAGTCTGCGGTTGTCATAAATGTATTTTACAACAGCTGTAAATGAGTCTACAGCTATCATAAATGCATTTACGACAGCCATAAATGAGTCCGCAGCCAATTCTGGCAGTGGTGGCAGCTGGAACAAGGGTGGGTGGCAGATGATTTGGTGCTTTAGGTATTTGGCTGTGGAGCTAGAGTTTGAGAGTTCATTCCCCACTGTGACTTCTGGGAGAAAAGCCATCCAGTGTAGCCATGGGCTACTGCAAAGTCTCAGGTTGCCCCCAGAGGAAGAGAATGGTAAACCATTTATGTGTATTATCTAACTTTAAAAAAAACCTTGAAAGGATTGCCATAATTTAAACTTGACTTGAGGGCATGTGGTTATTGTTATTATAACTCTGTAAAAATATATTAAGATATCCTTCAGATAACAACTCTTTAAAAGCAGCCACCCAAAGAAGAGGTCAACATAAATTAGAAAGCTAAAAGTCTGGGAAAATAAAACGCTTTTTGCCTGGCATCAGATTGACTCATTAGTCATTACAGTAATACATTTGCTGTAAGACTGCTTTTGAAAAATGTTCTAAAGCTGAAACTGGTTCGAAGCGCTGGAAACAGATTACTCACCAGTGCTGGTAAGAGGGAGTATGAGTCTTCAAGTTGCAACGACATAATTTGCTACAGGTCCACTTCTGGGGAAAACTCAAAATGCTGCTTCCTTTTCTTATAATGATCTAGGGCAGGGTGCCCAAACTTTTTGGGCCGCAGATAGGTCAGATGGTTCAGCGGAACAGTCAGGTGGTTCCTTCCACCAGAAGTGGAAATAAAATGTGCCTGTGCAAAACACTGCTGTAAATGGACCCGCGGCTGTTGTAAACACGTTTACAAAAGCCATGGGTATATTTATGTCAGTGTTTTGCTCATGCGCGGGCGCATTTTGCTTCTGGAGCAGTACGGGTGGGATGGGATGGATGATTTGGAGCTGTAGGCTGGATTCAACCCACAGGCTGTAGTTTGGGCACCCCTACTTAGGAGTAGCCTCTTTGCCTGACTGCAGTATAAGATTGCCTTGTTTTACTGATCTTTAGGAGAGTTACTTAACCCTGTCCCACCACTATGGGATGGGAAGACAAAAAATAACCTATTCAGCAATTATTTTTAATTTCTGGCATTCCCCACCAAGCAATTTCCTGCTCCTTGCTATTACTCCACTTACCAGCAAAATTGTTGTTTTGTTATGCACAGTTTTTGTCCTTAACAATGTCTTGAGGTAGAAATGTATTTTCATCTGGTAGCTGTTGATATTTCTTTCTTTAACTTCTGTGTTTTTATTTAGTTTGGCTTCGTTTGATTTGATTTGATTTTTGTGTTAATGGTCTAATTATGTCTTCCTAAGCTTACCCATAGGGACTGCAGTGGCTTAGTGGTTAAGACTCTGAACTTGATAACTGGAAGGTCAGCAAGTCAGCAGTTCGAAACCTGAGTGCTGCATGATGGAGAAAGCTCCCATCTCTGTCTCAGCTCCTGCCAACCTAGCAGTTCGAAGCAAGACATTGCGAATAGATAAATAGGTACCACTTCAGTGGGAATGGAAAACAGTGTTCCGTGTTTAGTCATGTCTCCCACATGTCAACAGAAACATCTGCATATGGAGACAGTTCTGGATGGCTATAAACACTGAATCTTAGAGTCAGATATGACTGGCTTTCAAGCAAGGGCAACGTTTACCTTTAAGCTTATCTGTATTTTATTATTAGTCACCATAAGGGAAATGATTCATAGCTTCTTACAGTCTATTCAATGTCCTTATGTTGGGGAAAATCCTAGGCCAGGGGTTCTCAACCTAGATCTGGCCCACAGCAACAAATAATCTGGCCTCTGGCCTCGCTCCAGCCACCCCCACCAGAAATGGCTGCAGACTCATTTACGTTCATCGTAAATATGGCTGCTGTAAACAGATGTAACTTTTAGAAATAGAAGATAAGAATAACAAAGTGAAAATTTTGATTAGATTACATGTGTAAAACAATAACATCCTATTGGTGGTGGGTGCACATATGTGTAGATTTTATGTTACCTTTTATTAATTTAGTGTTATATATTTGTTTATATGTATTGTTTTTCTACTTTGTTGATATTATCAACAAAAATTATTTTTAAAAGGGGAAAATACTCATCACCCAAATATGAAGCAATTGTCACTTTTTTTGGCGACAAGTATAAATATATAGTGAACATAGTGAAAAGTAGAGACATCACATTGCAAACAAAAATTCGTATAGTCAAAGCAATGGCAATGTATGGTTGTGAGAGCTGGACCATTAGGAAAGCTGAGCGCAGAAGAATAGATGCCTTTGAGATGTGGTGTTGGAGGAGAGTTTTGAGAGTCCCCTGGACAGTGAGGAGAACAAATAGGTCAATCTTAGAAGAAATTAACCCTGACTGCTCCTTAGAAGGACAAATAATAAAGATGAAGCTAAGGTACTTTGGACATCAAATGAGAAGAGAGGATTCACTTGAGAAGGCCTTGATGCTTGGAAGGGTCGAGGGCAAAAGAAGAAGGGGGCGGCCCAAGATGAGATGGCTGGATGGTATTGTAGACACAATGGGCACAAAGCTGAGCGAGTTGAGGAGGATGGTGGAGGACAGAAGTCCCTGGCAGACAATGGTCCATGGGGTCGCAGAGGGTCGGAATCGACTGTGTGACTGAACAGCAACAAAATATGTAGAGCAGGAGTTCTCAACCTTTTAAAGCCAGGGGCCGGGTCACTCTCCCTCAGACAGCTTCAGGGTCCAGATGGCCATTTTGCCCTTCCTCCACCACATGGCATTTCCTGGTGTGGTAGAGGTGGTGGTGGGCTACATGAAATGGTGTCATTGTCCACATCTGGCCCAAGGGGTGCAAGTTTAGAATCTCTATTATATAGGGTATCCCATAGACATTTAGACAGATGTATAAACCTTCCTGTAGACCAGGGATTCTCAACCTCGCATAAAGAGCGCCTTGCTTAGAGACTAACTCGCTTAAAGAGCAGAATTTTATCTGAATGGTCACCTCACTAAACAACTAAAACCAACCAAAAACTTGCTTAACAACTAAACTGGGGTTCACAATCCCCTCTACCAGAAGCCACAATTGGTCACTTACAATGGTGTTTCACTTAAAGAGCAAACTCGCTTAAAGAGCAATCCTGTGGAACGCATGAAGCTCTGTAAGCAAGTACCACTGTACTATATTTTGGTGTATTATACCACCTTCACTAACTTTCCTGCAATATTCTCTTTTACAACATGAACACAACAGGATGTGCTCACACAACAAGAGGTTAAACTCATTAGCATATGCTCTGCTTGGCAACTTCACACTTTTAAGATTGAAAAGGGGACATTTAAAATTAATCTGAGTAACAAACCATGGATCATTTGTTACTGCTAGCTCTAGTAAGCTGTACTGATATGCATGCTTATCTCTCATTCTGCTTGATTACTCTTTATCTCTTTATCTCTTTACCTTGTAACCTCTTTACCTCTGTATCCAGTGTTTATAAACCATACATGGAAATTTCACTCCTTTGTCTGAAGAAGTGGACTTGATCCACAAAAGCTCACAGTAAAAATATAGCAGTTAGTCTTTAAAGTGCTGCAGTGTTTTTATTTTATTTTATGCCTGAACCACAGTCTAACACAGCTACTATTCCAAATATTATCTTTGAATTAATCTTAATGGACACATGTCTTAGCTGTACAATTTTCTGGAACTTTAATTAATTTTAAGAAATAAAAAACACTTAACATTTTTATCTGGACCCCTTCCAGTCAGAATTCAGGCCCAGATGTGGTACGGAAACTGCATTGGTCGTGCTGGTGGATGATCTCTGGAGGGAGAAGGATGGCGGGCATCCGTCTGTCCTGGCTCTTTTTGACTTCTCAGTGGCTTTCGTTACCGTCAACTACGGTATCCTTCTTGAAAGGCTCCAAGGATTGGGGATCCAGGGCACTGTATGGGGCCGGACACAGTTGGTGTGGTTGGAGAGTGAGAAATCCAGCCCTAGGCTGCTCCAAAATGGGGTACCTCAGGGCTCGGTGCTTTCACCTCTCCTATTTAACATCTATTTGAAACCACTGGGTGAGATCATCCATTCCCACAGAGTGAGGTATCATCTGCAGATGATACTCAGTGGTATATCTCGGCCGGTGGAGACCCTAGTGATGCAGTGGAAGTCCTTTCCAGGTGCCTGGAGGCTGTTAGGGTCTGGATGGGGGACAATGGGCTACAACTGAATCCTGGCAAGATTGAGTGGTTGTGGGTCAGGGGTCCTGCGTTATCTCAGGAGCTACCATCTTTGGTTCTGGATGGGGTGGTTTTGCCCCAAACAAACCTGGTGTGTAACCTGTGGGTCCTCCTGGACTCATGACTCCTGCTCGAAGAGCAGGCGGCAGTCGTGGCTAGGAGGGCTTTTGCACAAATTTGTGTTGTACGCCAGTTACGCCCGCTCCTGGACCGGGACTCCTTGCTCATGATCACACATGCTCTGGTCACCTCCAGACTTGATTACTGTAATGCACTCTACATGGGGCTGCCCTTAGTGACCATTTGTAGGCTGCAGCTGGTCCAGAATGCAGCTGCTCAGGTTGTGACAGGGTGCAGGTGTTATGCCTGTGCCTCACCACTGCTCTGAGAGCTGCACTGGCTCCCAGTTTTCCTCCGGGTGCAATTCAAGGTGCTGGTTATTACTTTAAAGCCCTACATGGTAGTGGGCCAGGATACTTAAGAGACCGCATCACTCCGAGAACATCTGTCCATCCCACCAGAGTGGATCGGAGAGGCTCTCTGGTTGTGTCATCAGCTAGAGCGGCTCACCTCTCTAGCACTAGAAGGACAGCCTTTTCTGTGTCTATTCCGGCCCAATGGAACCTCCTGCCAAGTGAGTTGTGCCTCCAGACAGAGCTGCTGCCCTTCAGAAAGGGGATTAAGACCTGGTTGGCACAGCATGTGTGGGGTGCGGGACAGATGGTCACCTTGGCCAGCTGGTTCTTTGGACCCCCAACCTCTCTCCCTGTTATCTTTTTAATTTTTAATCCTTTTAACTTTTAATTTTTTTAACCTTTTAATGTAACTAATATGTTTAATTGTGTTTTTAGTCTTTTAAGCTGCCCTGAGTCTTTTGATGAGGGTGGGATATAAATTTGATTAATAAATAAAAATAAATAATTTTTCTGATAATATACTTTTTAGAAAAATGAACAAATTACAAGCACGGTTCAATGATACCCTAAAATAGGGCCATTAGCATGATTGGAGGGTTATCATTAGTTCTGGCTCTTTCTCTTGTTGCTTTGCTCATGTGAGAAGGAACAACTTTGAAGAGAAAAGGTTCCTGCTGTATATGTACTCTAAACCTGAGCAAGAATCCTAAAAACAAACAAACAAAAAACCAGGTTCTTATTCATGTATAGAACCTACATGTGATCAGTGGCTTAGACACTGACTGGAAGGCAGCAGTATGATACCTAAATACTGCAGGATGGAATGAGCTCCTGTCTCTGTCCCAGCTCCTGCCAACCTAGCAGTTTGAAAGCAAGAAATTAAAAGAAGATAAATAGGGACCACTTTGGTGGGAAGGTAAACGGTGTTCTGTGCAGTCTCATGTCTAATCATGCCTGCCATATGGCATGTCTGCAGAAACAGACAGTGCTGGCTCTTTGGTTATGAAACAGAGATGAGCACTGAACCCTAGAGTCAGATATGACTGGCTTTTGATCAAGAGTAACCTTACTGCTCACATGACTAAATTGATGAGACAAAATGGGGTGGAGCTACACTGATGATCTTGGCTTAGTGAACAATTGAATAAGGCTTTAGACATGCAAATGTACAAAACATTTCTGAATCAATCAACCAATCAATCAATCAGTATTACCATCTTACCATCTTGCAAAGGAAGAGACAATACTACTCAAGGACCTACATGCATGAATTATATTTCATTCACCTTGGGTCATCTCAAAACCCACAAGTGTATATGAAGCATAAGCATGGGACGTATTATGAGTCAGACCATAAACCATATATTGTTCCTCCTCCATTATTTAATGAGCTACATAGCTGTTAAGTACAAAGGTATCATGGAAAGTGACAGTTACATAGTAAAAGAAGGGAAATTAATTATCCCCTAAATTATAACTACAATGCAATGAAATTGTACCTTAATTACTGGAAGAAGAATCAAATTGCAAATGACTAGTTATTTGTGATGAGCTACTTCCAAAAACTCACACCCTAAGTTTACTTCCTTCTGTCAAAATACTGATAATTTAAAAATATACTGAAAGCCTCAGTGAAATGGGTAGCAGCAATGAGTGTTGGCATATCTTGTTTTATTATTATTTTAATGCAAATATGAGGGAATAGAGGTTTCTTCACAAATCCATGATATTTTTAACGACTCTCACTTTTCAGTCGAGCATTTCCCACTTTGTCTCTAGTTACAACCATATAAATACACAGCTCTGGGTGGGCTCTGAAATGTCCCAAAACTAGTGTTGTGGCAGTTGGTAAAATATAGCTTCCAAAAGAAGGTATGTAAATCTCTTCCAGCCAAAAGCCCTCTTCAGACAAGTTTAAATCTTCTACACTCTAGCACAGCAGAGCTGGCCTTGGTAAATAATTTTATTGTGTTCTTTTATAAACAATTTTGGAAGAAGAAAATTCTTGGCTCTACTGCAGTAACATATTAGACTCCTGCAACCCAAAGAGTTGGATTGATTATGGTGAGACTGAAGATTGATAATAGATTGATCTGTGTTATGACACCCATTGTTTTAGCACTAGGCTATCGAGGAATGCTTCCTTAAATGGATCATTGTATAAAATATTGACCTAGAGGACTTCATTATTCAAGCTGCAGAGACAGCCACTACTTAACAGTAATAAACTGTTTCTCTGTTACATTGAGAATACTTCAGAAAATATGAGAGTTGTCAAGTCTCCTGAAAATCCTGTCTTTATAGTACACATGACACTAAAGCTAGGGCAGTATTTCCTGCTAATAAAAGCAAAGGCACAGACAGATGTGAAGGATATCACAGTGCACTGACAAGAAACTAAGAAAAATGATACTTTGTTGTGAAGAAGAAAAGACACAGGCCAATGACCTTGGGAAGCTTTACTAGATCTAGTTATTTCCGTTGGCATAGAGGAGAAGCTAAATAAAGCTGCAGTGACGTAAAAATAAATAAATATAATTCTCAGGACTGTGCTAAACTATATAAACATTTTGTGGAACAAATAACGTTGAAGACTAAGAGTATTTTCTTGTGAACGCAATACAAAAAGTCAACATCCTAACCCTGGGAATCATATTGAGCAATATCTTGGCTTGATAAATAAAAATATGCACATGACTTTTCTTGTGCATGAAGACCAGATCTTCCTCCATTGACATAAGCCATGGTTAAAACAGGAAGACTTTTGTTAACAAAGCTGCATAAACCAGTCTAGTCAAACTACAGCAAATAAGTTAATAGAAAGTTCCCCATTTATCTGAAGAAGGAAAAATAATTACCAACTTTGGAAAAAGGCAAAATATTATGTCAACAAAAAACTTCCTGGCTTGTTCTAGAACTGGCCTTAGGTTTCCCATGTTACCTATCCAGGGAACATGGGAAATTATACTTTATTGAAGACTTTGTGTTTTTTAATGCCATGAAGGCAGGAGTAAAGGGGCTTCCTGCATGGGCAAAAAGCTTCTTAACCCAAGATATGATTGTTCAAGCATAGCTGAGTGGGTAATAGAGCAGCTTCCTATTGCCATCTTCCAGAAGACTAAGGATAAAGTTAATTAAGAAATCCTTGTGATGTTAAAAACATGAATGAGGCAACGTGGCCAAGATCAGACTTGACTAAGAGTATAAACTTTCTTTATTTTCTTGATGGCATTGTTGGGGGTATAACGTTCAGATTATTTCAATAGCCTTTAAAACTTAAGGTTCTCTGAATTGATTGACAAAATGTATGCTGAGGCAATAACTATTTCCTGACTAAGTAGCTCTATTTTAATTTGGACTAGAAGGCCAGTGTAGCTTGGCTTTTAAATAGATCCTTAAGCTTGGGATAGGAAGAAAAAGCCATTTGCACAATCTCTGGATACAAATAGCATTTTGCTCCTCATGCACTGTTGTGCACAGGGGCATCAGCAGTGTTGATGACAGTGGCATTCCCACTTGTGGTGTTGGAGATGATTACCCCAGAAGTGGCTTGGCAGCAGAAGAGTTATGGGAAAGCTGATCCATCAAGTAGTTGATTGGAAGATTCACTTCTCAATATCGCTGATGCTGACACCACTGGTGAACACCACTGATGCCACCACTTGTCATCTGCTGATCATCACAGAGTCTTCCAGTAGTCAACTGATCAGTGACAGGATGCATGGTGGTAATGGCAATCACCTTGCAAGCAGATCAGCAGGGAGGGCACCAATCTTTCAAGTACAGTGGTACCTCGCTTAAAGAGTATAATGCGTTCCACAGGATTGCTCTTTAAGAGAGTTTGCTCTTTAAGCGAAACACCATTGTAAGTGACCAATTGGGGGGGGGGGTACTGCAAACCCCAATTTATTTGTTAAGCGAGTTTTTGATTGGTTTTATTTGTTAAGCGAAGTGAACATTCAGAGAAAATTCTGCTCTTTAAGCGAGTTACACTTTAAGCGAAACACTGTTTATGCAAGGTTTGACTGTAGCTGATTGGCAGAATGAATCCTAATGTCCATAACTCTGACGTCACCTATCCAATGCTGGATGATCACATCATGACCATAGGAAATGCAGCTGACACCACTGAGCAGCTGACTGTTAACAGCCTCAATCTGACCAGCAGCCAGCTGCTTAGTGGTTGAGCAAATGTTTCCTTTGTCTAGGAATAGAATAAAATAAACTGTTGCAGATAGTAGAACATCTTCACAGGGAGTCAAAAACCAGGGCTTTGGGATGAGTTGGTCTGCTCCAGTGCCCAACAGATATAGCTGCCAGAAAAGAAAAGCAGACCAAACTGTTCCATAAATGACCAAAATAGCAGATTTTCACTCAGGTCAAGTTCAGAGCTTAGTGTTTTTTCCATTTCAAGGCGTTGAAAATTAAACACAGAAATGATAAGGATTCACAGAAGCAAATGGTAATAATTTCAGAATTTACAATAATCCCAAGTTTTCTACCAATGTAAACACATGATAAATCCTTGTTTTGTCCTAGAATGGAGATATAAAGTATCTTATAGCCTACTTGTAGTTGTTCTTCACCCTTGAGGATGCCAGGATTGTCCCTCTGTGCCCAATTCTTCATAATCCTCTCATGCTAGAGCAGTACCTAATAGTGTCATCTCTAGCCCAGGGCTATAGCCAGCATTCTAGATGTGGGTGGGCAAACATTTTTTCAGGATGTGCAACAATGGCATATATATGTCACATATATAAGCAGACAGGAGTTTGAGGGTGGGCAAACTGCTAATTCGGGGTGGGCGGTGCCCACCCCGTCCAACCCCTGGCTACAGCCCTGTTCTAGCCTTCAATTCTCCAAAAGTCTTCTGTTAGGTAATTTCCATGCTGAGTGGTAATTGGCTGAGCAGCATCACCTGGAGAGTGCCCATTCTTTTGACTGAAATACTTGTTGCCTTTATGCACCATGAAAATGAATTGGGTGCTTGAGACAGGAGGGGTATCATACAGTTTCCATTCCTTTCCATTAGGCCTATGCAGGACGAGACCATGTGATTCAGCCCTGTTTTTAAATACATTTATTTCCATCTGGCCATGCTGTTGCTCAGATCTTGAGAGATGTGTTTCTTTTTTATTTTTTAATTATAAACATAAACACATACACACAAAAAGCATTTACAAACAAATATCACCAAATTATTATTATTATTATTATTATTATTATTATTATTATTATTATTATTATTATTATTATTATTATTATTATTATTATTATTATTATTATTATTATTATTATTATTATTATTAATACATCAACATCTGTACAGACATGTTTCAATCCTACCTGTGAAAGGATTTAAACACTCATAATGGAAGAATGAATATACTGTTTGATAATAGGCTTGTTTTGTAAGAAAATAATTTAAAGATATAAAATTCAATATGAAATCTCATACTCAGAGGCGTAGCTACCGCCGTATCTGCCGTATCAATTATACGGGGCCCCCGGGCCACGGGGGCCCCCAACGTGCGTAAGCAAAACAAATCTTTACACTTCCTAGGGCCCCCCAAACAAATTTTTATACGGGGCCCTGCCAAGGCACGCTACTCTTCTGCTCATACTGCAGGGGTTTCTCAAATTATTCACTTAATTTTTATTTCAAGATTTAGTTGGGAAACTTAGAGCAAAGCTATTTGTTTTGGTTATATTGTTTTAAAGGTTTTATTACTTACATATGAACAAGCAGAAAGTAACAGAAAGCAAATTATTGCATAGCCATGATTTAGTGTTTTCTCGTTAGTTTCTCAATAGGCTAAACTGAACTTTATATGTCTTTATAACCTACATTTAGTTGCCTGGAGCTGCCACTTAAAACCATCTGCATACACAGTGCTACATTGTCATGTAAGCCAAAGATTCAGTTGTTCTGGCTTGAACACATTGGATCAGTTTTTTAAAAGGTACACAAGTTGAAGAAGCACAACCCTCGCCTCTCACTTTTAAATCAAGTACTTTTTAATGGTCCTGATGAAATCCATATACTGTACAGTATCTTAGAAGGATTCTATATGGAATCAAATTTAAAAATGGCCCAAATCTCTATGCAAGAAAGATCAATCTGCATGGCAGCCTCTTTATCTCCAAATTAGTACAATTATATAGAGTCTGAATTATACAAGTTGATATATTAAATGTTAAATGTAACATCTCTTCCATAAATTGCACCATGGAAATGTATTTAAATATGGCTGGGTGGCCAGTGGTTTAGAGTCCACATAGGGACTTTAGACTGATTTATGTCAGTGATGGGCAGCCAAAATTTTTACTAACACACTGTGGACGGAGCTGACGTCATGACATCATAGGCTGAGCCGACATCATGGGTGGAGCCAATGACGTGGGTGGAGCCAAAGTAAAAAAAACACCATAAAAATAAGTACACATAAAAATACAAATTAAATAGACCTAAAACACATGAAAATACACATAAATACACATAAAAATACGCATTAAATACACATTAAATATGCATAAAACACATAAAAAGACACATTAAATACACATAAAACACAAAAATGCACATTAAAAATAAATACATTAAATGTACATAAAAATATACCGCCCACCCCACACCCAAAAGCGAGTCACTTATCCTGGGGAGCAAGCTGTGGAGAGCTTCAGGCTAGCAGCTGCTCTTCCTCCTCCCCACTTGGGAGGACAGCAAGGAGGCCACCAAAGGCCTCAGCAGCAGCCACTGGTTCCTCTGTGGTTGTACGTGGCTGCCCAACGCTCTGCGCTGCCACACTGCAAGCAGCGAATGGCTGCTTGGCTCGACAGGCAGAGCACTGAAGGCATGCATGAGCACCAAGTGCTGTAGGCACACATGCATGCCGAACACTGTAGGTGTGCATGCACACCAAGCACTGTAGGTGCACATGTGTGCAGAGCACTGTAGGTGCGTATGCACAGCGGGGTAACCAGCAAAAAGGTAAGCCCCCGAGGTGGTTCCCCCCTCCCCAAAGCTGCTACCAGTTCTCTGGGACACTGGAAAAAGCTACTACCAGTTCTGGCGAACTGGTGCGAACTGGCTGCTGCCCATTACTGATTTAAGTATCCTGGTTGCACATGGTTATGTGTCACTGTACAAGTAGATTCCTCTTTTAAACATCTAACTAAATTAATGGAAATTAGGACTATGGGGCAATATGGCATGGCACATAATGTTTCAGTCATCTCACTTCTTCACATCTTAGATGTACAAGAAGAACAAAAAACCTTACTTCAATGGGTACTCAAATTGCCTTAATGAAGGACATACTGTTGGTTACCTTTCTGACTAGGGCTGGGGAAATTATGGGTGAATATAAGCATCTATATTTTTCTTTCCTTTTTATATTTTGGTAGATCTGCTATATATTGCAGCTAGCTGGCTCTTCTTTGCATTACTTTTCCTAGCCATCCTAGCTCTGAGCATGAAGGAAAAAATTAGATTAGGAATCCCATTAAACATAAAACCCCAGAATTCTTTCTGCGTTATAAGAAAATTTGATCCTTTCCCTATATCACAAACTATAATCTTTCAGTAGAGATGTCAGGAAAGCCCAGAAAATACCTTTGTTTCTAGGGCTTGTTATACCATTCAGATGAGTAAGGACAGAGATTCCTCTGTTTCACTCACAGGTTTTAATGCATGTGGCTCATCAAGCAATAATCCATCTCTGATGGATTAGCTCATGCTTCCCATCTTTATGGGGAGATAACCCTTAAGTGAACTAGGACACATCTCACATTAGCTGAAACTCCGCAAGTCCCCTGAATTAGTCCAACAACTCAGAATTGGCAGAGTATAACTAAGGGAAAAGTTGAGCATAGTTTGGAAGAGAATGGGTACAGTGTTTTAAGGCAACTACAAGGACCTTCTTCTATCAGGGAGTTTTATTTTGAAAAGCTATGAGTTACACATAGACTTTTCCTCCTGTTGAGAGAAACAAAAAGTCAACTTTATATCACGAAAGAGCCCCAGGTGTTGATATGAGCAAACTACTGAGTGAGCAAAGGTGGAAATAAAAAGACAAAATTCATCTGCATCCCCAGCAGGTACTGGTCATTTATGCATTAATCCATTTTCATTTCTGAACTTGGGGAGAGTGTGCCCATTTCATGGTGCCACGCAGAGAAAATGAAGTGTGTAAGGTCATTCAATAAAGATTAAATTAAAAACATATTCCTATTGCACCCCCAGGGTACATTAGCCTTGATGAGTGTACAAATACTTTCTTTGTTACTTGTGCACTCTCCTGAAAACAGGCTGTGTGCTTCTCTCATTATAAATGTGCACCTGAAAAGGCTGAGCATTATCCCCTCTTTTTTAACTGACCTATGGCCACCGCTGGGTTCATTAGTGCAGAACATCTTTTCCACTGGCTGAGTCTGCCCTATTGTTTGCACTGGCCAGGGTCAAGTCAAGGGCATTCAGCCTAGATTGGACTCATTTGTCACAGGGTCTAACAACAAAGCTGATTTCAGCAGAGACAGGGGGAATTTCATGGGGATGGAACACAACCTTTGACACAGAGCGCCCACGGCTGCTCAGACTCGCACAGATGGCCTGCCACCCTTAGGCATCTATGAACAAAGGACTGGCAAATTATAGCAACCCTCTCCCCCAAATAATAGTAAAAAGTTTCCATGGTCAGCATATATTTTGAGTGTTTAAATTATTTGCAGGGTGTTTTTTTTTCCTCCTGACAGTCTAAAATTGCATCTTGAGCATTTGTGATAATCGCTGTGCTTTTTAGACTATGAAGGAGGGGGAAAAAAACAATTCGGTTGGGGGCTTATTGCTTAACTGGTGTAACGGTGTAAAGTGTAGCAATTTAGTGGGGAGTGGAGGTTTTCCGTGGTCAGCAGGAGCCAGCATGAACAATGGGTCGTGCTGAGGTAGCATGTGGAAAATGACTTTAATACACTATATAGAATGGCTTATTGCTTTGGTCAATAGGCTGCAGTGAAGATGGTGTATTCAGCCACTTGGGAAGGTTAAACCTGTCAGGGTACACCATGACTGATATGCAGGAGCTGCTTATGAGGTCTCTAATGGAAAAACCTGACAAGCAAAGTTATAAAGGTTACACTTGACACATACTTCAGCATTATGCCTTATATTAATCCATTTTTTTAGAGGTAGGGTACTTTATATTTGTTAGAAATTGATGCCACAATGGTATTAAAACTCTAGAGGAAACATTTAAACTTCAGAGCAGGAGGAAAAAGGGTTGCTT
Source organism: Furcifer pardalis (assembly GCA_030440675.1). Classification (NCBI taxonomy): domain Eukaryota; kingdom Metazoa; phylum Chordata; class Lepidosauria; order Squamata; family Chamaeleonidae; genus Furcifer; species Furcifer pardalis. Next base: position 70,274,034 of record CP126896.1, on the reverse strand, counting down.
TGGCTTTATTAATATTCACAGGTTAGCCTGAATGAATGTACAGTACATTGTTTGGAAAGGAGAATGTAAGAATGTGAAACATTATTTTTACCCATTAAGAACATTTCATTGTGGCTGTAAATTAAACCCATTTGCATTATCTATCCTAAGGTAAAATAGGGTGTAATAAGATATACAAGCTAAAAGTTGAAAACTGGACTTTCCATTAGCAGGGGAGAACAGAGAAAGCAATCATACAAGAATTAGCTATGGGTCTGATTCTGCAACCTGCATGGCTTTCAAATCATGCAGTTTAGCTAGCGTTTGGTGCTTTGCTCTCTACCTCTTTTTATTCCCTTGAATATTCTTCTCAGGAAAAGACTTGCTCTAGTTCTCCAACAGAAATAATAATCTCAGGGCTATTTTAATTATAGTGACAAATAGGAGGAAAGTGACTTTTGCGGACCCAGTGGCATCATTTTAAAGCAAGTGTCAGATGGAACAGAACTCTGTCTTGGCAAGGTCTGTTGCAGCATTACACAGGCTGAGGCAGCTCCTTCAGGTGGCAGATGCTGCAAATAAAAGTGGGAAATGACAACAAAAATTGTTGCAAAATGTTAGCTTGTGCTGTACCCCCCAGGTTAGGTCATTCTTGCTCGAAAACCAATTGTCTCTGAATTTAGTAGGCAGTGCTCATATCCACTTAGAGCCAAAGAGGCAGCACTCCCTGTGTCTGCAGACATTTCTGTGGTCATGTTGCAGGCATGACCAGACATCGGAACATACAGAATGTTGTTACCTTCCCACTGAAGCAGTACATGTTTATCTACTTGCAATGTCTTGCCTTCAAACTGCTAGGTTGGCAGGAACTGGGACCAAGATGGGAGCTCACTCCATCATGCAGCACTCGGGTCTCGAACTGATGGCCTTCCAACCTTCCAGTCATCAAGTTCAGCATCTTAACCACTAAGACACTACAGGTTACCCAACTGCTTTTCAGAGCTGTTCTCAGCAGGATCAAAATAAAAGTCAACTGTCAGTGCAATCAACATGGAACTGGCCAGGCATAGGCATTGCCTTGACTTCTGTTTCAGGCAGCAAAAAGCTTTGGTCTACTCCTGCTGTCTTATTTTATTTTGCTTGAAAAGGATAGTAGTACCTATCATTGTTTAATTAAATAGACAGCCTGCCATGCTTGAAACAGAAGCTTTCCAAAGCTTTAACCATTTCCATCTGATAGAGGTATGCTCAGTCTGACATGCAATATCATTAGAGTTTATAAGGATTGACACATCCTTGATTACAGCTTCAGGTGAAGCATATGGCCATGTAAGAATTTCACAAATGTCTCTTCACAAAGAAGTGTACAATAAATGAGTCAACTGATTTTTGGGCTAGAACTGGTGTGTCAGTTGCTGCTGTTTTAACTCGCCATGAGAATGGGCCCTCTGTCCATGAGAGGGCCCATGCAGAATTCATAACATTGTGTGTGTGTGTGTGTGTGTGTGTTATACTGCAGTGTCTATTGTCACATGAATTTAAGCCTTAAAATATTCTGTCTTTCTCCAAGATATGCAGCAGGATTAATTTTAGCCACACACAAAACATAGATTTCATGTGCTCATTCTGTTTGAGAGAGAAAGACAAGGAACATATATACATGAATTCATAGTAAGTAACTGCAATTGCATAATCCACTTTCCCCTCTTTATTGTCTCATGTTAGATTCTAGGTGATCCAATTTAGTTACTTAAGTGGATCATTATTCTCATTTTTATTTTATTTTATAATTTTTTTAAGATGCCAGATTTGACAGCACAGGGAGAGTGACATTTTCTCTTTCATATTATGTTTGGCTTCTTCCAGGAAAAGAGCTGTTTAAATATTTGTGCAGAATGCATGGTATTTTGGGATGATAAAGATAGATAATTAAGTGTTGAAGGTTGTAGTCATTTGATTTATCACTGAGAAGGGGGCACATAAAGTCATGAATAATGCATAATAAAATGATCAGCCCACACTCTTTTCTTCTCAGGAAATGTCTCCGGTTAGGAAAGGCCTTAATCCAAGTTAGAAGCTTCCCCATAAGTCACACGTCCTTGGAGTAATCATCTAAGTACTAGATCTTACGGTGGTCAAAATTTATATTACGTGTTGTATTAAGAGATGGAAAGTTAGTTTTTAAAAGCAATTTTCACAGTACAGTTGTACCTCGCTTAAAGGGCATAATGCGTTCCACAGGATTGCTCTTTAAGCGAGTTTGCTCTTTAAGCGAAATACCATTGTAAATGACCAATTGTGGGGTGGATTGCAAACCCAATTTATTTGTTAAGCGAGTTTTTGGTTGGTTTTATTTGTTAAGTGAAGCGAACATTCAGAGAAAATTCTGCTCTTTAAGCGAGTTACTCTTTAAACGAGATGCTCTTTATGTGAGGTTTGACTGTACTTATTATATTGGTTCAAAAGTGTCAAATTTTTACTCTTTATAATATAACTCATTACACTTTAATGAGTTTCAATATTTGTTACTTATTGTGATGTTGATAACTTTTTTTGCACTTTTGCCCTTTGAAAACATTAGGTTTCATAAGGGAATGGTATAAAGTTTGAAAAAATCTTGTCAAAATGCTTTAAAATGCTTGCAATAACCTGGAAAAGTAACTAGAACATTAGTGCATAACTATTTATCAAATCGTTTGGAAGATGCAACTTCATTATTACAATTCAGTACTTTGTTACATGTAGCAGCATATTTGTAACATTAATTCCAAGCTCTTGTTTTCTATCTTAGCATTTCTTTGTGCTAGTAGAAATGTTCATGCCAGGAAAGGCAACCATTTTCACCAATCCCAACGTGCTCTGGAGTGTTCTCAATGGCCCAAGAGCAAATGGGACGTGGGAGAAGTAGGAAGCTGCATTAATTAGAGATCAAGTGGTCAAAATCTTTCATTATTCATATCAGAGCAACACACAATTCAAAATTATGGACATTAATATTAAATATAGATGAAAAACTTAAAACATAAAATGTTAAAATAACTGAACAACAACAACAAAAATTGCATTATCTCAGTCTTCTACTTCTTTTGCACTCATACATGCTGCATTCCTCCACATTTACAGAAAAAATATCCAGTACGTAAGTAGCCTCATTTTACTGGATTATTCTTTGATCTTCCTACTTTGCTTCGAAGTCTATCAAGTAACTTATAGATGGTACAATAAGAATCTTGTCCTAGTGGGAGACATTCTTTGGCATTCATCCATTTCCCAACGTGTATTGTTTTTGCTCTTTATAGGTTTGGCCTAGGCATTTCTTGTTTGTTATTTAGGGCTTGAGAGGCATGCTGAAAACTTTTCCTCAATTTTAGCCACTGTCTCGGGCAGAGGTGGCCACAATTTTTCCACTGTGGGCCTGACCACACCCTCAGACATCAGAGTGGGCCAGGCCATGTCCCCTGGAAGTGGAAGTGGGTGCATTTACGGCTGTCATAAATGAACCCACTTCTGTGTTTATGATAGCTGTGGGCATGTTTGCACATGCATGGGTGTTATGGCTGATGCAAATGCACCCACTTCCACTTCCAGATGCAGCGGAGGTAGCAATGAGCCAGAAGGAATGGCACTATGGGTTGGGGCTGGCCTGGAGGCTGTAGGTTATGAACCCCTAATCTAGGGGGTTGGTTTCATGAAGTGATTGGATTTGGTGTTGTATTACTTTATTTCATTCCTTATCAGCTAGAACCTCTTGATGTTCTTCCATAGCGGTAATGCCAGCCAAATAGTAGATTTAATAGAGTACAGTATTTGGCGGTTTATAAGACATACTTTCTCCCTTTAAATAAGCCTGAAAAAAGGAGTGTGTCTTATAAACTGGTATCAGCCTCACCCAACCCCCAATTAGTGCATGCGCAAGGCCTGGGATCGGGCTATGAGCAAAGCTCATATGCCCCGACCCCCAACCAGTGTGTGCACTAGAGTCCAAGGCAGCCGCTGCCCAGAGGAGGGCTCACTCCTTCACTCATAATCCCTACCTTCCATCTCGAGTCCCCTTCATGCATTTCTTTGCCAAAGAGGGAAGAAGCCCAAGAAGAGGAAAAAGTTGAGGGGGGGGGGGAGAGATGGTGCAAAAGTGGTTCAGGTAATCCTCTTTTCTTTCATAGCCGGCTGGCGCCGAGGTCTGGTGAGCAAGGATGGCATCAGTGGCAAGCCCCCTTCTTCCTCCTCCTCCAGTTCCCCCCCCCCCAGCAGGACTGACTAATTGGAGAAAGAGCAGCCAGCGAGGGGGAGCAGAAGTGAGGAGGAGCCACCCCCTTCTCCTCCAATCAAGCCTGCTCCCAAAGGAACAAACAAGAGGCAAAAAAAGTGGAAAGCTTCTTGATCAACAGGAGGGAGTTGCAGCTGCTGGGGATTAGGACAGGGAAGCAGGGGAGGGGGCTGTAGTTGCTTCCCAGAGGAGAAAGTCAGACATTGCCTGCAAGCAGCACCAGCCCATTAATTTATCATTTGTATAAATGTTAAAAAGTAATGGTGCCAGGATGCTACTTTATTGGAGATTGTTCCTTTGATTTTCTTTTCTATTCTATTCTATATTCGATTTATATCCCGCCCAATTGCGAAGTGCGACTCTGGGCGGCTTACAAACATATCAATACAATATCATACAATATAAAAACATTCAGTAAATAATAACCATCTATATAATAAAACATCATAAGACATACTAAATATCCATCAATACAAAAAAGGCACAAATTCCAGTACAGAATCATATGGGGAGAATTATACTTAGTTTAAAAATTAGCTTAAAAATATCGACTACAATCTACCGGATACTAAAAAAAATTAAAATTTAAGGCTAAAAAATTAAAAGAGGTTAAAACAATGAGAGGCAAGAGGGTGGCTGTCTAATCAAATCAGCCACCCAACATGGGATCCCCTATCCCAGGATCCCCAAACTTGCCCTGCCAGCCAGGTTTTTAGGCCCTTCCGGAAGGGCAGGAGCTCTGTCTGTAAGTGTAGTTCCGTTGGCAGGAGGTTCCAAAGGGCCAGGGCGGACACAGAGAAGGCCCTCCTCCTAGTGCCAGAGAGATGCGCCTCTCTAGCCGATGGTATGATAAAAGAGCCTCTCCGATCTGCCCTGGTGGGATGGACCGATGTTCTCCAGTGACTGTGTCTACCTTGAAATTTATCAAGAGATCTTCAGCTTTATAGTAGAATCACAACTGTTCCTATTAGTCTGTGATCTTTAATAAGAAGTTAGATTTTTTGAAAAACAGATCATGGTGGACAGTGTCATTTGCCACTGTAAGGTTGACAAATGCTGGTTCGGCTATTTCATGTGTTTCAAAATCTTCATTTATATGCTAAGTTAAATGTAAGATTTGAGCTATACAATTCTTGCCAGATCTAAAGCCTGGAATTTTAAAAGGTTCAGTTTTAGTGACTAGACAATTTCATATAATTTGTTCAAACACTTTGTAAAGTGGCATAGTAAGGAGATTGCCTTGTAGCATTTGGGATATGATGACTCTGGACTGTTTCAGTATAACGGATACTTTTGTCTTCTGCCATAGTTTTGGATTTTGTTTGCTTGTCCAGCAGTTACTGAAGAGTTGAAAGTGCCATTCCTTTCTATCTTCTCCAAAATGTTTAATTTGCTTGATCTGGAGATCATCAAATCTCTTTGCCATTCTTATGTCTTCCTTTAGTTCCCCCAATCAGAAGGTAGTTCATTTAATTCTTCCTGGACATCCCTTTGATGTTTTATTTCTGTTATACATTGGGATGTCCTGATGTGATAAAGAAACACTTTCTGCTGATCCAAAGCCACCACTTGAGTCAACCCTCTGTATTAAATTACAAAAGTCTTGCAGCATGCCCAGGGAGAGATAAAGGTTAGGATGATGCCTCCCAGCCATTCTAACAAAGTAAACTGATTGGATTGGCAGTTGAACTTTGCTTCAATACAAAGCTTTAGGAAAAATCTATACATTAGTTTAGTCCATAGGTTGGAAACATGTTGGTTGTAAGCTGCATATGCCCACTCCACCCCCACCAACCCCCATTGCAAATATTTCCATTAGTGTCCTTGGCTACCCAGAACTCCAACTATACTGCTCATTTTTAAACATGTAGTTAAACACTGCCTTATGTTCTCGATGTGTGCAGAAGGCCATGCTATCATGTTTGGCAGGGTCAGAACATTTGGTGTGTCTACACATGTTCCAAGAAGTGGATATAAGTGGCTTTTGAACCTCTGGAAGTTGTCTACTGTTTGTTTAGGGCATGCAAGGCTTTGTCCTCTGAGATCAGTGCTCAGCTTGGGTGGAGGCAGCCTGAAGAGGTTATGTTATTGCAACTTATTGTAAGATCAGTCCTCTTTGTTTATCTTTTCCACTAAATAGTTCATGCCAAGTTGTGTGCATTCATTATTAGGAACACAATTCTCACTTGTCTACTCCTTGTGTGAAAACAAGCTGGAAGTCAGGTGACTGTGAAAGCAGCCTAGGCAGAGTACCTGTTTGTATTTGTAGTAATCCAGTTTTTCACACTGAGTATATTCTGTCCACATCACTTTTTGGAAATAGTGTATGTTGTATGTTTATTAATTTCTGTGTTCTTGATCCAACTTTTCCCATTCACTTTGGGTCCAATGTATTATTCCCACTGGTTATCTGATTACTGGAACTGCCCGTGTGTTTGTGGCTTTGTTTGTATTTCCACTATTTAATTCTGATTTTAAAATTTTCTACAGACTTTTGATGTATTCCAATTGTGTCAGATCTTTAATGCAGGATATTATCCACTTCTAGTATTCGAGGTATTTATGTTGTCATCACTTGACAATTACTTTATTATATCACTGTTGCTTAGCACAGTTGATGTTGTTGTTGCTTGCTGTTGTTGCTGTTGTTGTTGTCGGTGGCGGCAGCATCGGCGTTGGCGGCATCATTCTTGTCGTTGTTATTGTTATTGTCATCATCTCTGTAATTGGAACTATTTTGGCTGAGTTGAATGTAACTAGTTTCTTATGTCTCTGATTTGAATTTTTTTCCTTGTTGTCCACAGCTGGCTACCTCTCTTTTACAGGAGGGGGGCTTTGTTTGTATGACATCCCTGAATAAATTCATAGCAGCATTTGACCTACTCTTATCAGCGGATTTCATAGATCAGAGAAATTTGTTTAGGGAGCTACATGAAACGTGTACACACTTCACAAGAAACACTAAAATAATTGGCACTAATTGGCATCCTTGCTGGCAGTGTCATTGAAGAGATCAAGGTGCAATGCACACAGGTGGAAATGTTCTTTGACTTGCAAGGGTGGATGTTCTAGGTCAAGGTTGCTGCTCTTTGAAGTTTAGTATATTGCCAGAGCAAACCCCTCAGTGGATACTTGGAAGTTTGATCTCCAGGCCTGTCACTGAAATCAGAATTAACTTAAAAATAAATAAGCATGTTGTCAAGTGAGTTATTTTTAAATTCCTGGAAGAAGGCATATGCATCTTTCCAAACTCAACCTTACCAGTACTTTACATTGCCTTTCTGGGGTGTGCGTGCAAGTGTGCAGGCATTCACATTTAGTAATATTTCTTAAATCTTGATCTGATGCCTTCCAAAAGACACTTTGTCACATAAACATTTAGTAGGGATAAACTTTTAAAATGAAAACTGTGCCACCCTCATTATCTCTGGGAAACAAATGTGGCATGGAACATTTCTCAAAATAGCTTATGAAATGTGATAAATTTTGCATAAACATTCTTATTGAAAGCAACCAGTCACAGTCAAAGATATAAAGAGAAAAACATGGTCTTTCTACATAATCCAGAAAGCTCATCAAGGAAATCCATTCCCCAAATGAAGGAAACAATCACACTAACTAGTCACAAATAAGAATAAAATTTATCAGTTATATGAAAATGCAAAAATGATAGGGTAGAATAGGGAAATCTATTTTCTTGTAGTGCCAATAAATGAACAGAAGCAACTCCAGCATGACAATATGCAAATATTTAGGGCTTTTGGGGTGTGCCATCTTTACCACTCTGCTTTTAATAACCCACAGATGGGTCATCTGCCCCAAAGTGCAATATTTGTATTTGTGCTTTAACAATTCTGTAACAAGGTGAAGTGGAATACTCCAGAGGGTAGCTATAATAGCTTTATTGCCTTTTTCATTATTAAGACCTCTTAAGATAATTGTTTTCAAAATTATCATACAAGCTTTTCTGAACTTCCAGTATAAGCACTGATTTATGCAGTCCATGATTTCATTTCTGCTCTGTTTCACACTGTGTTAATTTTCATTAAGTTCATTATGTCTGAGACCTCTTAAGGGATTTGTTTAAAATGCATCTCTTGATTAGACCTATCTTGTATATTTTTCTGCTGCAACAATAACTAATTTTTGTCCCAAAGATAGCAAGATCTGAGTAACGGTAGCTGCTATGTTTCTAAGAGAGTCAGCCTTAAATGTATTAGCAATATTAATATATTGTTCTAATTATTTTTGGTCCATGTAAAATGTGTAGGAATTGATGAGGAGAGATAGGTTTAACAGAAGGAGGTTAGTGAAATAAGTCTTGGTGAGACAGTTCATGTTTTATATGCTTCTTTTGTATAATATATAGGATGATTCACTTTAAAATAGGAAGTCAATATAATTTTGAAGGGTTTAGTAAGCCAATTCATCAGGGAATAAAGCATGTAGATGTTTAATTTAAAAAACAGCAGTTTGTAGCTTGCCTTAAAGCTTTCCCTAAAGTCAATAAACAACTTTAATATAACAGAGACAAGCTTAGAAAGATATATCCAAACTATTGCTGTTTTTGTTATTCTTTGCTAAAATCCTAAAGGCTTGGACAACTATCTAAGGGCAATTGTGCTACTGATGCAAGTTGTTTTCCTGGCTATCCATTGAATGCTGAGTCTTCTAGCAGTCATGCAAACAATTGCATGACCTATCACATGATGAGTAGCTTGGGGGGGAATGAAAAGAATGTATGCAAGTATCATTATATGTATAGAAAACATTGATTGAATACTTCTCATCCTCCTCATCTGATAAAATGTACATCAGATTTGTCATGGTCAACACTGTTGTATGTGTTCATTATAATACAAACATGGATAGCTCAGTGGTTTAGAGGTACAGTATTTGGTTGCAGAGCTAGAGGTTGGAAGTTCTGTTTCTCACTGTGCCTCCAGGGAGAAGAGCCAGCTTGTATAGTCATGGGCAATGTGCACAATTCTAAAGAAGGGAATGATATACCTCTCTTGATATCCTGTACCTGGAAAGCTCTGGAAAAGGTCATCATAAATAAAAATTGACTTGACAGGACATTATTGTTATTTATTATGTGGGTGTTTTTTTTTTGTCTTGTGAGATAAAAAATGTTTCCATCAATGCAATGGAATGTTTTGTGAGACAGATTTGGTCTTGACATCCTGAAAGGCTGTTGGGGAGGTCTCAGTTTAAGGAACTCCCTCTGGAGGGAAAGTATGCTAGCTTTCCCTGTTGCCTTTCGACTGTCAGGCAAAGTCTTTTCTATTCTACCAAATAAAGTAGCAGGTATCAATGACATAAGAACAGATCAACTGGCCACCTAAGGAGAGGGCTTTAAATTGACGTATTGTGTCAGGCCATTGCCCCAGAGTCCTCCAGTACCTCGAGGGGGAAAAGTCAGAAGCGTGTGTTTCTGACAACTGGCATTTATCTTAATAAAGAGTTAAATACAGAATGAAACCAGACAGTTCTTTCCAATCATGAACCTGACAATTTTACTTATGACCAAATAAATTTTGTTATTGGAGATTTTTAATTGTCACAGTGAAGCTTAGATATATAACCAACCCAATGAAGATGGTGCACAACTTGTATCTTGGACAGACACCAAATACCTCCAACTTGTCTATGACCTGAAACAGCCCACATTCTTCAATAGTGGTAGATGGAGGACGGGGTATAATGATGATACAGCCAGGTCTAACAAAAAAAATCACTCCCATACTGGTCATGTGATCTTTCTATTACTAGTTTCATTCCAGCCACTTTAGGCCTGTATCTTGCTGTCCACCAATGGGTTTCCTGGAGCAGAAGTATGTCACATTTGTATTTTTATTTCCTGCACATGTACTCTAGTGGGACACTCTTATTACTAGAAAGTCCCTCAATATTTAATGAGATAATTGTTACAATTGGTCTTGACAAAGACCTTTCTGGTGGATTCATTTTTCAGGTCCTTTGGTTTGATCTGGTGTTAGAAAGATTAGCCAGCAATCAGCCTGGGTATGCCCAACTGTATTCACAATATTCAAGTAGGCTCTTTCTATGTGCCCCAGTTTAGAGCTTATAGAGGCATATTAAGAAAGCAGAGACTATATCTCTTAAAATATCAAAATTCTTAAAAATAAAAATTCATAAAGTTGTAAGTTCAATCCTGACCAGGGCTCATGGTTGACTCAGCCTTCCACCCTTCCAAGGTCAGTAAAACGAGTACCCAGCAAGTTGGAGACAAAATACTAATTAACTTGTGAACTACCCAGAGAGTGCACTAAGCGCTATGGGACGGTATTTAAATGTGATTGCTTCGTTTTATTTTTTAAATAAAAATAATTTTAAGTTATCTTAAACCTTAAGCACACAGAGAAATTATTTTAAACACCAAATTGAAGCTATGGAGAAAAATCCATGATGTTTTTGTTGTTGGCTTCTAGATAAGCTGACTGCCTCACTGCTACATGCTGCATGATATCATCAGCATGTTGGTGTAATGATGATGATCTGGAATTAACACTGTCTAGAGTCTGTAGTTATAAGCAGACCAGACATCCCCCACCTTTCCCACCCCTCCTAGGAGGCAGAGAAGGTGTACCCATGGGGGGAGGGCATGCACACCTGCATATGTGTTGTGCATACCCATGAGGGGGCATGAACACACACACACATGACATCACCAGCCTGCTTCAAGTGGTGTACATGCACATGCAGCAACGTGACATCACCAGAGACATGCCGGTGACATCACATGGAGGTGTGGGCATGCACGTTGCCTGCTGTCACTTTAAAAATCAAGCCATTTCTGCCTCCTTGCTGCATCTTTAAAAGAAAAAGAAAATTATCCCTCATGAATACATCACTTGATACACAATATATATTGCAAACATTGTACCATATGTTTTAACATCTTGAAGTTCATTATGATAGGATGTATTCCTCCCTGAAGCTAGTAGACACATAAAAAAACTCTTGGTATGTATTATGTTTAGATATTTTGGTTTAAGGCTTATAGTCAAACTATAATGTGTTGTCAGAGTGTATGATTTTGTTTTCATTCTATTGTTTACAGAAAAATACTTAAGATTATATCCTGATGAAGAAAAATCCTTTTGAAAAACTGGCAATACTGGAACAGTTTTGATGATACATATGTTATTTTTTTCACTCCTTCGCATTCTTGCAGTAAAAGATACTTGAAAGATACTTCTGCCTCAAACGGTTTCTTTCTCTCATTTGCACCTGCATCTTGGCCCTATTTTTGTGTTTATCTTCACTCAAAAGGAAAGTAGCACAGGGCAACATCCAAGACGTTATGCTGTTGTCTTTCATATGGATGGGGCTGTAAGAGCTGAAAATACTCCCTGCCCGGAGGCTACTCATCTTTTTCAGCTCAAAAGCACTTACCCAGCACTGATTTCCTACAGAGCATGACAGGCAGTCTAGTGGAAGTGATTAGCTTCGATAGGTGGCCATGGTTAAGATGGGTAATATGGAAATTGAGGTGATTAGTAATAAGCTCTAGGTAGGACCTTTTGGTGAAAGAAACTTCAATATATCAGTTTCTTGGATCTTGTGATTCAGGGCTATGACCTGTGAGGGAACCCTCAAGACCAACCTGGGCAATGCCTATGTCACAGAATAAGCCTCATTTTAAACGGTGCTTTTTCTGTTAGCCTTGTTACCCACTTAAATGTGTTTTAGTACTTTCAAAATGACGGTTCTAGACCTGTGGGAGGAAAAAAATATGTAAACATCCTTGCCTCATGGTTTCAGTGAATATGTGATTGACATGCCTTGCTATAAGATCATAGGCTGGAATCTCTAAGGGGGAGGGCCAGAGGTGTAATGCAGTGATGCAGACACACACACAGCCATTTTCTCTCTATGGAATGCTGTGCAGCTATTCTGCAAAATGTGAGACTTGTGGACGGAGGGGGCTGGAGTGCTTTCCCTGGAACCTTTAATGGTTTATTTTTGCTTTGAAATACTTACTGTTCTTAAGATGGACTGTATCCTGTATTTTACAATGCTTTCAATATATTTCTTGAAGAAACTTGGAGTGGTTATTTGGCCTAATGCTACCTTTTCTAAACAAATCCAACCCTGGATTGTCCAGACAAGAAAAGCAATCTAGAAGAACGTTGGGTCCTACCTGAGAGGAAGGTCCCTTTTGTTACATGGTGGCAGTGGTGGGATCAAGATAAACCACACTTATCAAGATAAGAATCAAGATATAGGAATCACACCACTGATGAAAAGGGGCTGTCATCCAGGAAGGAAGTGCAGCTAAGTGTGGAATATTCAGTGATTCACCAAGACCCAAGGAAGTCTGGACAGTAGGAGCAGTGGGAAATTCCAGTAAAAGTACTTCTAAGCAGAAGTTGTGCCTGCTAGTCATGCCAGAAGCTGACTCCAGTTCTGGGGGGAAGAAAAGGAAAACTTCCAAGGTAAAAGTGAAGCCAGCTGAGTATTCCCCTGTCCTGTCCGTTTGTGCAAAAAGTACTTGAAGATTCTTGAGAAGCGGTTTTCCTGTTCCTGATTTTATCTGTCTGCCGTCTGGAGCCTGGAGGAGGTGATATGGTTGCTGTGTTCTTGTTTGTTCCTGTGTTCCAATCTGCTTCTGTTTCCTGCTTTCTCTCATGAGTTTGGCTGAAAAGCTGAATAAATATTTTGTGGTTGTTTGTCTTGTGAAATCTGTTTCCTGAAAAAGACTAAACCGGACTGGACTATACTGGATTACACTAAATACTGGACTGGACTAAGCTGGACTTGAATAAAAACTGGACTAGACTAAACTGGACTGGATTGTTTCCTGCTTCGTTGTCCCGAGGAGTAAGTGAGTGTGCTGAAGAAATGTTTTGCTGGGTGGTTGTTTGTCTTGTGAAATCTGTTTGCTGAAAAAGGACTGGACTAAACTGATGGCAAAACACCTAGCCATTTGTATAAGAACTGGTGCTGAATGAAGAAACTGTGTGCTAAATTCTAATCTAAAGAGAAGAAATCAACAAGTGTATTTGGGACTTTTGTTTTTCACTAATTGGACATTCGTTTCAAAAGACTAGAAATAATCTGTTATCTAAAGTGATTGGCCTTTATTCTGGTAAATTGGCAATGTTCCCAGAATGTTTTCAAAATAAGATCATATATTATCTTCTGTTCTGAATTGCTTGCATTTTTTCATTGCTTCTTTCTCAATGCTCAATGCTATATTCACTTGTCTTTTGAAATGTTGCCTTTCATATTATTTACTGTCTTATCCGCTAAGAAATGCAGGGGTTAAGAAAAGGCTCTTTCACTATAACAAGTGAGAGAAGAGATTATTATTTATTCATGGAGGGTGGTGGTGGAAAAGTATCGCATTTGCTTGCCTGAAATGCTAAGATTGCCTTCATAAGGAAGAAACTGTTTTGCCTTGATTATGCTTATACTGTATCAAAGTAATTCTATATTTTGTGTCAGATTGAAATCCTTATTTCAATCTCCCTGAAGGAAAACTGTGTCACAGAATAAGCCCCATTTTAAACTGTGTCTTTTCTGTTAGCCTTGTTACCCACTTAAATGTGTTTTAGTACTTTCAAAATGGCGATTCTAGATCTGTGGGAGAAGAAAATATGTAAACATCCTTGCCTCATGGTTTTAGTGAATACGTGATTGACATGCCTTGCTATAAGATCATAGGCTGGAATCTCTAAGGGGGAGGGCCAGAGGTGTAATGCAGTGATGAAGACACACACATAGCCATTTTCTCTCTATGGAATGCTGTGCAGCTATTCTGCAAAATGTCAGACTTGTGGAAGGAGGGGGGCCGGAGTGCTTTCTCTGGAACCTTTAATTGTTTACTTCTGCTTTGAAATGCTTGCTGTTCTTAAAATTGATTGTATCCTGTATTTTACAATGCTTTCAATATATTTCTTGAAGAAACTTGGAGTGGTTATTTGGCCTAATGCTACCTTTTCTAAACAAATCCATCCCTGGGTTGTCCAGCCAAGAAGAGCAATCCAGAAGAACATTGGGACATATCCAAGAGGCAGGTCCCTTCTGTTACACTGAGTGATAAATCTTAGAGAGGAAGTGAGACCTGGATGGGAACATATTTTGAACTATAGCCCTCTGTAGGCAAAACTTAGTGAGAATAGCAGAAATGGAGGAGGCTAGTAGGCATGTTTCCCATCTGTCTAGCTTTTTGGGGTGGGGAAAAAAATTACCATTGATTGCTGGTTACCATGCCATCTAGTTGCCTAGATTTGACCTAGAGTCTAGGCCTATTTATTCAGGTTCTCCTTGTGCCAATTTAATAAATGGTTGGCCCAGAAGCAGTTCCACCCACCATGCCAACCCATGGCTCCTCCAACTTATGCCATCACAAGTCTTACCCATATGACTTTATAAACCCCCTTCCCAAATCTCATGTCTTGACCTTGCTGAGCTGGCAATCCTGATGACACCTCTAATTTGCCAACTGAGTCAGCTGCCTCACTGCCTAACAGTATAGTCAGTTCTGTTTGGCATAATTACAGATTCTTTTATGGAATGATGACATGTGTGCAAATACGATTGCTGTATGAATTAACTTTGCATTTGGGTGACATTGTATGTGAATAAAATACATCTTGATTTCAGAACAAGGAGAAAAGCTGTATTTGACAATGTAAAAAAAAAAGCTTGTACATTTTTACTGATAGAATGAACTTGTTCTTCTGTGGTGTATTTCTTGACATTTCCTTGATTGCCTATTGAGTAGGACTTGTAAACACATGTAGCCTTGAAGTAAAAAAGAGCTATTCTTTGAATCCCTCCCTTTCTTCCCTGGCTCTCATACTTAGAAGGGTGTCATGTTATAATTTCTCTGTGTTTTGCCACACAGTCTTGTGTACTGTGTCAAACAATACATTTATTCTTTAACTAAATTTTACACTACTTCAATTCTGAAACCTAGTGTTTTTAAATGATGAATTCTATACACATCTATTCAGTATGCATTTAAAAAGCATTTACTTGTTTAGAAGGGCTGGTGGAAATAATAGATTTAACTTCTGATCTCTAGTACATCTATCAATTCTCAAGAAAGTGTTTGCTGTTGTGTCATGTAAAAATAAAGACCAAATAGTGTATGTCTCAAGAACCAAAGGGGACTTGGTCGCATCTTCTGATTTTTCTGGTATGGTAGAGGTTTTTTCTCCTCATAATGTTAGAATGAAGGTGAATGGTGGGAGATTAATGAACGATAAATGAAGATACTTTCTTGTATACATAGTATATAAGTATCTGGCAAACATTTAGAAAGTTTTCAAAAAGCTTTAGCTGTAAGGATGGTAGATGAGGTTTTAATGTCTAGTAGTAACTATATACTGGTTTCATCTTTAGATGTGTTATGCCTCTGAAAAAGTTTCTAGGAACAACAAATGGAGAGGACTATGACCTCTAAATCATTTGGGTGTCTACTTTAGAAAAGGTTAAAGAACAAGGTAGGCCTTGAGCCTAAATCCATCAAGACTATTCTTGTGCTTTTAGGATATTGCATAGCAGGGATAGGCAACCACAAGGCCCCTAGATGTTTTAGATTAACAACAACAACAACAACAACAACAACAACAACAACAACAACAACAACAACTACTACTACTACTACTACTACTACTACTACTACTATTATTATTATTATTATTATTATTATTATTATTATTATTATTATTATTATTATTATTATTATTATTATTATTATTATTATTATTATTATTATTATTATTATTATTATTATATTTCGATTTGTATACCACCCTATTTGGTAGGACCAACTCAGGGCGGTTCACAACACATGTAAAGTTACAAGTTCATAAACACAACATGTCAATAAATCATAAATAATCAATATCAATATCACAACATCAGAATATCAATATCATTACAGTAAGAAAAATTTCAATAAACATCAGTATCAAGTAATAGTAAAAAATCTCCATATCTCAATCAAGTTTACACAAAAAACAGAACTAAACAAAGACAAAATAATTGCTAAATCCCACGACAAGTGGCAATGTGGTTCTCATCCTTAGGGCCCCATATGGTGAAGGCTTCTGGGATCTGTAGGCCTAAGTTTGGGAACCAAAGGTTTTCTTAAAAAAAATTTTTTTTTAAAATAAATACATATTACAATTAACAATAAAACAGCAAAAACACAACTACTACAATATGCACTGTTATGGAGTGCTCCTTTCACCCAGCTGGACAATATATATACTTCTTTAATTTGTACTTTATCCTTTCCAAAATGAAATAAATTAGAAAAAAAATAACCCCCTTCCTTTTTTTTTTTTTAAAAAAAAGCACCTCTACTTATAAGAGAAGGGGGGGAAAGAGTCATATGGGAACCAAACCTAATCTTTCTTCAATTAATACTTCAGCTGCAATATTTCCAGATGTTACATTACAAGCACATCTTAATTACCCCCTTTTGCACCATGAGCCTCTTCAGTTGTGGCTTCTGGTTTTTTTTTTTTTTTTGCTGTGTTGACTCCCGCCAAAAACAAGGCTTCTTTGAGATCCTTCCATTCTTGTGATCCATTTTCCAAAATCTTTGCTTCTGTCAATACATCAAACACACATAAGTCTTCCTTAATAAAAAAAGGTTCTACCCAAGTGCACAAACCTCAGGTGTTTTGCACATTTCCAATTATATAAAATTCCTTTATCTCTTAATTTTTTTGTGACAGGCTTAATTTGAGTTCTCCAATTTTGTTCTTTGATAGTTATGTCATTGTAGATTTCAATATCCACTCCTTCCATTTTAAGAGCATTAGAGCCTGCATTTTTAATATTGGACATCAATCTCAATTTTATACGCAAGTCTGCAAATTTTAACAGCACATTTCTAGAACCCATTCTATTTTTCTTTGGACCCAGTCTATAAACACTCTCAATGTCTTTGCGACCAAAATCTTTCCCCATTTTCAGTTCGGTTAATCAGGTCAACAATCTCAATTGCAATTAATCCGGGTTTCTTTCCAAAAAATTTCTGATGGCCACATTTTTCCTCCTTCCAGGTACTCCAGTCTTTTTTCATGATCAGCCAATTTAATTTCTTATAAGTTCCCTAATACATGTAGTAGTGGAGACCAAACAATGTACTGTAAGATTTTTTGAGATCAACTGCTCAGTGGAATCTCAATTGGATACAAAAAACATTTTTCTAACAGTATAAACAATAAAGCTTGCCAATCTAATATAAAGAACCCAAGTATAAAATACTTTTACAAACAGTTTACACAATTTTTCCTACCCCAGTTAGATCTTATATTCACCTTGTTAATGCCTTTTTGTTAAATTGCCAGTTCCCCCCCATATGAGTCAGAGAAGAGATTTTAAAAAATAGAAGGGAAAAGAAGCCAGCTATTTGCAACTGCGTCATTCAGTTCTCGCCATCTTGAAACAAAACCACACTGTTTTAATTCTTTACTCCTCAAAAAAGAGGGGGGAAAGGGAGGTGGAAAATATAATCACAGTACAGGAAAAAAAAATCAGAAGTCCAAAATTCACTTTAAGTTATATAATTGTCTTGTCCTTATCATTAACAAAAAATGAGATAAAAAAATTGATACAGGAGAAAGTGGCAGCTCACTACTTTTGATTCCGTTGAGTTCTAACCACAGTCCACAAAAAAAACAAAAACAAAAAAAACCAGCTTTCTGTTTTTTATGTATGTATGTGGGTTAGGGTAGGAGTAGAGGGTAGCATGTCCATTGAAGTCTGCCATTTATTCTTTAAGAAGTTAAACAATGATAAATCATGAAACATATTAAGATTTTGTCATGGAATGTGAAAGGTACAGGTTGTCCTACCAAATGCAAATGGTTGGAAATGGCCCTAAGAAAGGATAGACCAGATATTATTTTTTTTACAGGAAACTCACCAAAAAGCGGCGGATAAAAATAATTTATATTTAGGTTGGACCCAGTACTATGAAAAGGCTTTTGGTTCCTCCAAGGCAAGGGGGTAGCAACTCTGATAGCGAAAAGATTAGGATTTACTAAAACAAAAATGATAGAGGACACAGAAGGTAGATACCTGATTATAGTTGGAAAAATAGAAGAAGATATATTGCTGGTAAATATCTATGCACCAAATGAGAATCAGGATCAATTCCTGAACAAAATGAGTCAAATTTTGATGAAGGAAAATTATGACAGAATGATCGCTGCGGGAGATTTTAATTTAATGCGATCAAATAGTGATTGTACAAATGTAACTAATTATAGGAAAGGATCAAAAGCCAAATTGTTTGATGATGTGATGAAAAAGTTTGGATTAAAAGATTATTGGCGGGAACTGAAAGGGGAGGAACGTATATATACATACTATTCTCAGGTTTATAACTCATATTCCAGGATTGATTATGTTTTTGTAACAAAAAATTTACTGAATGATTTAAATGATGTAGAAGTAGGAATCTTTAAAGAATCGGATCATGCCAAAGTAACGGTCGAATTACAATTCAAAACAAATACAAGAGGTAGCAGAACCTGGAAGTATGAGCCGAAATTATTTAAAGATAAGGTGATAAAAGATCAGATAATCAAAAACTGGGAAGAAATATGGGAAATTAATGATAATAAAGAAACAAATTTTAATGTAATTTGGGTTGCCATGAAAGCAGTATTTAGGGGAGAGTGTATCAAATTTAAGAGTCTAAAAAAATAAATAGTATAAAGATAGACAATTGGAGGTGGAAAAAGAAATTAATTCACTACAGATTAAACATGCTAAATCAAAGGAGAAGAATATTTTAGAAAGAATACAATTGTTACAGAAGGAGTTAACAGGAAGAGATATTGAAAAAATTAAAAGAGATTTAATTTATCTGAAAAGAGAATATTTTGAGTTTGGTGATAAGAGTTCAAAAATGTTAGCAAAAGCTGTGAAGGAGAAGAAGGAAAAAAAGGGAAATAGGAACTTTAATAAGGGAGGATGCGATAAGGTGTAATAAAACAGCAGATAAAGTTAATATAGTTAAAAAAATTTACCAAAAACTGTACACAGATAAGGAAGTTAATACAAATAAGTTAGAAGAATACATACAAAAATACAAGGGGAAGAACATAAAAGAAGAGCACAGGACTAGAATGGAAGAACAAATTACAGAGAAAGAGATACTAGATGTTATAAATAAATTGAAAATAGGGAAAACCCCAGGAGAAGACGGATTACCTGCCGAAATTTATAAAGAATTTAAACAAATTATTACTCCAAAATTAACCAGGTTGTACAGTTATATATTGGAAGGGGGAGAATCTCCAACTTCATGGTTCAGATCCATTATAGTACTAATACCAAAACCAGGGAAAAATTTAGAATTGGTTGACTCATATCATCCAATTGCTTTAATTAATCAGGATGCAAAGGTTTTTACAGCAATTATGGCAAATAGGTTAAACAGTTTTATGGGGGAATATATACATACAGACCAGGCAGGTTTTTTAAAGGAAAGATATATGTCTGATTTAATAAGGAGAGTGTTAAGTTTGTTAGAAATAAATAATAGAAGAGAAGGTAAAACAGGACTACTATCTTTAGATATTTTTAAGGCCTTTGATTCATTGCAATGGGTCACTATCAGGGAAATTATTAAAAAAAGGTTAATTTGGGGGAAAATTCAAAAATGTAATTAATCAGCTTTATAAAAGTAGTTATGCTAAGGTAAAAGTAAATGATTCTTTTACAGAGGATATTGAAATTAAAGCTGGAATGAGACAAGGATGTCCCCTTTCTCCCATTTTGTTTATTATGGCTATGGAATTATTGGCTAGAGCTATAAGGAGCGATTTATATATAGAAGGGATAGACGGAACAAAAATAAGTTTGTATGCAGATGATACTTTGATTATAATGAAAGATCCTATAAAAATATGGAAAAGATTCAAAACCATCTGCAAAAATTTGAAGAGGTAACAGGCCTGAAAATAAATTGGGGGAAATTGGAAGCAATTTTCAGTAAATTAAATAAGGAAGAGATAGGGAAAATCAAGGAAAATTTTAAAATTCAAATTAGGAAAAGTATAAAATATTTGGGAATTAATATGGCAGATAATGTAGAGGATTTGAAAAAATTAAATTATGATAAAGTGAAAGAGAAAATTAAGAAGAAAATTGTCTTAAAATCTATGATAACTGTATGGGTAAAATTAAAAGAAAAATTGCCACCAAATACTTCTCCAACATTAGAGTTCCTGATCAAAAATTTAGAATTACTAAAAAACATTATGTATAAATATGATATAACTTTATTAAAAGATTGGTTGAAACAGTTTGAGAATGAAGACATTAAAAAAGAAATTTATAAGGAATTAAGGTTGAACTGGCTTCAAATACTAACGCTGGATAGGTGGAATAAAGAATATAAAGAGAAATTACAACCTTCAAGACAGTTGACAGATTTTGAGGAAATGTTATACAAGATAAGAAAAGGTTCAATGGGGATAAAAGGAGTAGTAAGCAAGTTATATAAAATGATAAACTGTACTGAAGAAACTCAGGATGTTCTTAAAAGATGGTGGGAAACAGATTTAAGTATTAATATTTCCGACAAGAATTGGAAGAAAAAATGGAAAAATAGGATTATGCGAAATCTGTCCACAAAAGTTAAAGAACATAACTACAAAATTTTGTGGCGATGGTATATGACGTCAGTTTGGCTAAATCAAATAGATAGTAGCAACTCAAAAAAATGTTGGCGATGTCATCAGGAAATTGGGACATACAAACATATGTGGTGGGATTGTAAAACCAATTTCTGGCATAAAATGGAACAAGAAATAGCAAAAAATTTAAACTTCAACTTAAAGCTGAATGAAAAAATTGTTTTATTGACAGATTTAGAGGAATTGAATTTAGAGGAAAATATAAAAGAGTTATTATCTATTTTTTTTTAACTTTGGCAAGACAACAAGTGGCCAGAAATTGGAAAGGTGCTATGAACTTAGAACTTAGCAAATGGTATACCGATGTTTGGGATATGGCACTTAATGACAAACTTACATGGGAATTAAACATAAAAAGGGGGTTAATAAAATAAAATAGATTTTGGGACATTTGGAAACCTTTTTTGCAATATACATTGAGGGAAAATAAAGGTGATAAACCTGCACCAAATACAATGTATTTTTGGCAGAATGACTGAGTTGTAAAAGAGATGGCTGGCAGACTCAAGGACCTTAGTGCACTTGGGTGATATATGTATTATGTTTTTAACAAAAAAAAAAAGTTGTAATACCATGCTGAAGAGGATAATTGGTACAAAATGTGAAAGTATATACTATACAGTAATACCTCGGATAACATTTACCTTGGATAATGCTAAAATCACATAACGTTAAGTAATCTGGGGAGGAGAATTGGATCGAATAACGTTAAGGTCCTATGGGATGTATCGGATAACAACCGCTAAAGCCTGTGCGGTTACAATGTATCTCTATGGAGCTTTAACGTTATCGGATCCATCCCATATGATTTTAACATGCATCGGATAACACTAAAAATCGGATAACACCAAGACTTGTGGAACCAAGTCTTAGCGTTATCCGAGGTATTACTGTATATGTATATAAATAGTATGGTTAAGAGATTGATTGCATTGAAAACAACTGAATTAACTTGTTATTGTTATTTTCTTCTTCTTGTATTATGTTATATTTGCTTGTTTTTCTTTTTACTTTCAGTATTGTAAGATGTAGTTTGTAATTGTTTTCTGTTTTTTCTTTTTAATATTTTTTGTTCAACTTTAATAAAAATATTTTTTAAAAAAACACAAAATGAAATAAATTATTAACCGGGTTTCATTCCTTTTCCTTTTACCAGTGCATAGTCCAAAAATCCTCCCCATATTTCTTTAAAATCCAATTTCTTATTTCTGATGTTAATTTGTCATTTATTGTTATACTCCACAATTCCCTATCTGAGAATGTTAAGCAGGAAATAGTGGCCATTGTGTAATATGCAACTTTGGTGGATTAGCAATTTATATCTTGTATTTGTGTCTTGTATTTGTGTCCTGGTATTGTGGAATACCAGAACACCTTATATATCTCATGAGAAATCTGTACATGAGTCAAGAGGCAACAGTTAGGACAGAATACGGATTTCATGAGTCTTCCAACAGATAAATTGTAGACACAACTCACAGAAGTGAGTTGAGCTTTAAAAAGTGGATTGTATACAGTGATGGGATGTAACAGGTTTGCACCAGTTTGCCAGAACCGGTAGTAACTTTTCCCAGTGTCCTGGAGAACTGGTAGCAGCTTTTGGGGGGAACCACTTTCAGGGCTTACCTTTTCACTGGTTCCCCCACTGCACATGCACAGTGCATGCATGCCTACAGTGCTTGGTGTGTATGCACAGCATCCTTGCTGTCCTCCCAAGCGGGGAGGAGGAAGAGAAGCTGCTAGCCTGAAGCTCCCTGTAGCCTGCTCCCCAGAGTAAGTGACTCACCTTTGGATGTGGTGTGTCTGTGTGTATTTTAATGTATATTTTATACCTTTACCTATATTGACGACTACCACAGTACCTAAAAAGGCCTGGCGGCCTGGCTTGATTTTTTTATATAGCAAAGTCTTGGAGTTACCTCATCAATAAGCTACATCTGTGCTGTTCCAATTGCTGTTCCAATTGGAGAACCCTTAAGGAGATACAGCTGTTTTACATTTACATTAAGGCATATTATCCTAGAGAACTGGTACGATGACTATATCCATCTTGCAACATGGTGCTGCTCAGGCACATACTAACAGGTAAGTGACGGGTTTGTGTTTGGGGTGGGTGTGTGGGTTGATTTATGTTTGGGGTGGGTAGTGGGTGTTTGGGTGTATTTTAATGTAATTTTCATTTTATTTATTTATTTGTTTAATTTATTTATGGGTTTGTGTTATGGGTAGGTGGGTGGGTTGAGGGGTGTGTGTGTGTGTGCGCGTGCATGTGCTGCTTATCATCATCATCATCATCATCATCATCATCTTTGGCCCCTCCCATGATGTCATGACATCATGACATTACCTCCGCCCATGCTGTGATGATGTCATGGTGGGGTAGTAAAATTTTTGACATCCCACCACTAGTTCCATAGGATTGCTCTTTAAGCGAGTTTGCTCTTTAAGTGAAACACCATGGTAAGTGACCAATTGTGGCTTCTGCTGGGGGAATTGTGAACCCCGATTTATTTGTTAAGCGAGTTTTTGGTTGGTTTTATTTGTTAAGCGAAGTGAACATTCAGAGAAAATCGTGCTCTTTAAGCGAGTCACTCTTTAAGTGAGGCTCTCTTTATGCGAGGTTTGACTCTGAGAAAAACTCTGAGATGTAGCACGGAGGGCTAAAGTGAGAGAGAGAATAACCAAATCTTGAATGAATTGGGGATGGGGAATACAAATGAAAAAGAAGAAAGAAACTGTGCAGACCTGTACAAAATTCAAAAACAAAGTTTGGTAATAGCAAGGATGGACCACACAAATGATAAAAACAGGTGAACTCTCAAGCCAAGAAGGACCCTTCTTCAGACAGTCATTGCAGAGCCAGAAGGGACAGAGACAAACAGAGAAGTCCAAATTCTATTTTGATCATGTGTATGTGTGTTATAAAGCCTTTGTTAAAGTGGTGTTAAAAGGGGAAGGCTCAATACAAACACAAATGGAGCACTCTTGTTGGCAAAGAAGGTTCAGAAGGCATGCTATTTCCAGGTGATTATACAATGTACTGAAAATAGTTTTCCAGCCCAGCCCCATTCCATGTCGAAACTGGAACTTTTTGATCCAACAGTAGGGCTACTACCATCCGTTGGAAATACAAGATTTTATAGATTCTTGCTTCAGAATTCAGTAAGGTGTCTCTTGTAGTCTTTGTTATATTTAGTGAAGGGGAAATATTCTTTTTAAGTGACACTGCCTTAAAAAGAAGTGCTGTTCTTTGGAAATTTTACACATAAAGGATGTAAAAACTCTATTTCAAATTTTCAATCTGCCCTGTTATGCCTGACCTAGGAATTGAGATATCATTCTGTTTCTTGTCTCTGTCAGTTTTGCTCATGTTCATCCATCTGTCCTGTCCTATTCCCACATTAATCCGTGATATTGTTTTTTAAAAATCTGCAGGAAAAAAGTCATATAAAACGGCAAAGAGTGGTCTTTCTAAATGTATTTTATGATAGAATATTTACTTTTATGTACATGTTGGTATGTTGTTAGTGCTATAAACTCCATTACACCTTTCCTAGAAATACAAAATCTGAAGTACAACTGCATCCTGATAAGATAGGTGAATGTTTCGCAGTCTCAATTTCATTGCATTACTTGGACACTCATTTGCATTGCACTGTCTGCTTCTGCCGACATTTCCGTGGTCATGTGGCAAGTATGACTAGACGCCGGAGCACACTGAAGTGGTCCCTATTTATCTACTTGCAATTTCTTACTTTCAAACTGTTAGGTTGGCAGGAGCTGGGACAGAGATGGGAGCTCATTCTGTCCTATAGTACTCAGGAATTGAACTGCTGACCTCTTGCCTTCCAGTCAGCATTTAGCCATTTGAGCCACTGCATTGATTACAGGTGTGCTTTTGTCCTGCTCTGGTTCTTTGGAGGTATGATATATGTAAGTTAAACAAAATGCGCAACATTAAAAAACTTTTTTTAAAAAAGGCAACCCTCCCTAGCTGTTCTTTGTAAATCAGTCAAGGGGGGAAAAGATCATGTAGCATTGCTTCAACATTTGAAACAAATGAAACCATCATAAGAAGTCTTGGATATATATGTGCTCCCAGCTAGAGATCCAACATTGACTCTTGAGTAGAAATCCAACATTGTCATTTAGTAAGTGAGGGATACATGCAACTTGTGTTTGCAGTAGTAAAATGCTCTGAGTTTTTCAGAGGAGTAGCTATTGGTTACACATTATTTTTCATCAGTAGGGAATAATACCCACACACACATAACATACACATAAAGCAAGGACACAGAAACTCACACATGTACATGGAAGCTGATACTCAAGGACAAATCTCAGTTCAATCTAAGTTCAGATTCTTCTCCTGTGCAGTGAAAAGGTGCACAATGCTGCAGTGAGTACTAGAAAGAAGCACAATGTGTTCTAGATGGATGTCTGATAGGGGCTATTGATGTGAGCTCTTAATAAAGTAATATATATTTGCGGTTTCACTATCTTTAATGCCATTTTTCTTTTGTTCTAACATGGGTGCATCTCTGCAGGATTTTTATTGCTGCTTTAGCCTTGTGTATTGTAAACTGCAAAATAGGTTTGTCATGATAAACTGTTGAGTGTCCTTACATAGCTGATGATGATATTGACTTTCAGAGGAGTTTTCTTGCCATTGCCAAGTGCAAGCAGTTCTTCTTGTTGTTTTTGCTGGGAAGCTTAGGGATGTACAAATGAAAACATACTGCTTTCTTTGTTGTGGGTGCGTCAGTGATGGGATGTAACAGGTTCTCACCAGTTCTCCAGAACCGGTAGTAACTTTTTCCAGCATTCCTGAGAACCGGTAGCAGCTTTTGGGGGGAACTACCTTTGGGGCTTACCTTTTCACTGGTTCCCCCACTGGGCATGCGTGCCAAGCACTTGGTGTGCATGTACGCCTACAGTGCTTGGTGCATATGCATGGCCTACTTGCTGTCCTCCCAAGCAGGGAGGAGGAAGAGAAGCTGCTAGCCTGAAGCTCCCTATAACCTGCTCCCCAGGGTAAGTGACTCACCTTTGGATGTGGTGTGTCTGTGTGTATTTTAATGTATATTTAATACCTTTACCTATATTGACTTACTACCACAGTTCCTAAAAAGGCCTGGTGGCCGGTTTGGGTGGGTGGGTATATTTTAATGTAATTTTTATTTTATTTATTTATTCATTTTATTTAATTACGGATTTGTGTTTTGGGTGGGTGGGTGGGCTGGCTGAGGGGTGTGTGTGTGTGTGTGTGTGTGTGTGTGTGTGTGTGTGTGTGTGTGTGTGTGTGTGTGTGTGTGTGTGTGTGTTTGTTTTATTTTTTTCTTTGGCCCCACCCACGACATCATGACATCATGATGTTAGCTCCACCCATACTGTGATGACATCATGGTGGGGTAGTAAAATTTTTGACATCCCACCACTGGTGCTGATGTACCTGCCGTCCATTTGCTCACCCTTTTGTTTTGTCCATCTGTAAAAAATAGTGCTGTTTCTATGTGCAGGTAATGTGCAGAAGAGTGGATGTGAGGAATAATGAGTAAGCTACCTCCCAGGTGAGCTGGGAGATTGTAATTATTATTATTATTATTATTATTATTAGTTCAAATTTATATTGCCGCCCACTCGCCGTGGCGACTCAGGGCGGCTTACAGACAATACATTACATTACAATACAATATGTTGGGGTGGGCACAGGGGGAGGGTCGGCAAGGTCCTCATCCTGCCCTGGCCTCTTCTTCCCCTGGCAGTTGGTGTAGGCACAGGGGGAGGGGCGGCAAGGTCCTCATCCTGCCCTGGCCTCTTCTTCCCCTGGCAGTTGGTGTAGGCACAGGGGGAGGGGCGGCAAGGTCCTCATCCTGCCCTGGCCTCTTCTTCCCCTGGCAGTTGGTGTAGGCACAGGGGGAGGGTCGGCAACTTGTGGAGTATTCGATAACTGCCATCAGTCAGAAATACAAGACTTTATAGAATCTTGCTTCCGAAATCAGTAAAGTTTCTCTTATACCAGGAGTTCTCAACCTTTTAAAGCTGGGGGCTGGGTCCCGCTCCATCAGACAGCTTTGGGGGCCAGACAGCCATTTGGCCCTTTTTCCACCACACTTCCACCACACTTCAGGTGGTGTGGGCCACACAGTGGTGGGCTCAAAAAAAATTATTATACACTGTGGGCATGGTGTGGTGGGTGTGGCCAGGGGAAAAGCCCTGTGTTGTACCTGAATTAGGACTACTTTATTTCAAAACTTGGATGGCCAGGGCCAGCCAGAATTTCTGCTACTGGTTCTGGCAAACTGGTGCAAACCTGCTGATGCCCACCACTGGGTCCACATGAAATGGTGTCAAGGCCATATCCGGCCCATGGGCTACAGGTTGAGAATCCCTGTCTTATACCCTGTTATATTTAGTGAAGGGGAAAAGGTTCTTTTAAAAAGTTATGTTGGCATGTATGACATGACTTGGCTTCTCCTTGGCAGAGGAGACAGGACAACTGAGAAACTTTTCTCACTGAGATGAGATGGTGGGGTTTCTGAAAAGATTTCATACATTGGTTTTGCACATGTATTGGAAAAGTACAGTGTTGAAAAATTTGGTAGCTGTAGGCTTGTTGCATGAACTCATCAAAGTAGTAGTCCTGTGTCTTTGTTGGTATTGCATCTTGGTGATCAATCAGCCTGACTGTGCTATGTGAGTATGTAGGGTATGATCACATGGGCATATAGCTTGCATCTTTGATCCTTTGTGGTATGCCATGTCAGGTGATCACACAATGCACTGGGAATAGTGTTCCAGCCCAAGCTCAATCCATGTCCAAACTGGAACTTTTTTGGTCCAGCTGTAGGGGTACTGCATTTGGCTGGAATCATTCCAAAATGGATGGAAAAGTCACTTTCTGGGTGATTGCACCTATTAAGCTGACCCTTTCTGGCACAATCAGACACACACCTTTCTCACTGTCAGATTGCACCCTTAGCTTCACGAAGGAAAAACTGTAGATTATGGCTCTTGTGAGAATTGGTGTTCCTTGAAGGCTGTCTCATGATGCCAAAACAGCCTGTCTCAGTCAAAATGGTGGCAATTGTGAGATCCCCACCCTCACCCCCTTTATGCCTAGTTACAAGGCCAGGACAATTTGCAAGTGGAAAAGGAAGTCACAACATTCAGGAAATCTTCCCCTAGATAATCCATATGAGAAATTGTATACTGCAGCAGGTTCCAATAAAATAAATAGGTCTTTAAGGGCGGCTCTTTGCAGTAATATCTGTGAATCGGCACAGTTAAGGATAATAAAGGATGGCATTCATTAGAGTTCAGTTTCCAGCATTTAATTTCAACACCATTAAACTGCACAGGGTTATTAAGTAAAATAATAGTAGTATAGTGTTATCCTTTGTAACAAGCCTTTCAAACTGTTGATAGGACAATATCAGCCTCTATGCACATGAAAGGTGCAATGAACTTCTCCCTCCTGCCCTCCAAATGGACTCTATCCACCATTATTTTTAGCTGCAAATCATCAGTTACCTAGTATTGGGGATTTAAACATATATTTCAACAAATTTGAAGATCACTTAATTTTGAGTTATTGTGCGGACCTGGATATGTGCACATTCATGCATTTATCCAATAGGCCATCTAATGGGCCTTCTAACCTACAGGCTGAAGAAGGCAAAAGGAGGGGAGGGGCTCCTACTTATGCCCCAAGTCAGCCAGACTACACTAACACAGTGGGAGGAGAGGAGGCTGCCAGATGGGAAACAGGAGAAGGAAGCTGAGCTCAGAAGAGTAAGAGAAGAGGTGGAGGAGGCAGGGGGGAGGGGGTGTCAGCATCACTTACTATGGAAGAGGGGGTCATTGTAAAGAGTCAGGGTAAGCTTGGGATCCTATCTTTTGCATGAGGGCAGAAAAAAGAAGAAGAGGAAATGGTGGGTTTTCCCTTCTCATCCAGTTTGCCAGCCTAAGTCAGATGACAGAAGCTATGATCTCCAGTCTCATGGCAGAACCCATTCTGAAGAACCATGGCATTGGAAAAGCAAGTAACAAGAGGCAAGCCAGGGAAGAGATTGTAAAAAGGAAGTACTGGTACTGCCAATCCTGGCTTGTTCTACATATCTGAACAAGCCCTTCCTACAAGGGGCATGCCCTGGCATGAACTCATCTCCTATACCTGCCTTCCAGCACTTGGATTCAGGGGAACTCCAGTGAGGTTAACTGGAATCCCAGTCTGGCAGATCCCAGTCATTTACCCCACCTGAGACATCTGAGGAAAGGGTTGTGGTGGAAACCACCATGCCTTTAATAAAAGCTATTTCAAACAAAGAAAGTGACCTAGAGCCTAAGGAGTTTGTCTTGGGGGAATACTGCCACCAGCAGCACCCTGGGAGGGTGCAAAATTGCATGTGACTTGCTTTTGAATTACATACAGTGTAAATTTATGATATTAAACCATAGCTAAAGTCTTGTTAGTTACATTGTTGTGTGTAATACAGGAGACATAAATCTCAGAATTGACTTACTGCAAACCAAAAATCAATGTAAGCATTAAGAAATGCAACTCAGCACGTGACAGAGAGTGCCTACAGTGATTTTCTGGTTTGCAGCAAATCATTCCCAAAATTTACTCCAGTTGTATTACAGCAGCATAAAAATGTGTAGTAGGATTCTATGCCATATTTTAAATGTGCACAGTGGTAACTTGGATCCAATCTTTCACCCATGTATGTTGGATATACAAAGCCAGGAATCAAGACATGGAAATACCTTTAGAAATAAAAGAAGTTTTGCAGATCAGCTAAACATTCCCATTTGTAAACTTTGCACAAGAACAATGTCATTGGTTTTGTGAGTAAAAGATATAAAATGGCTTCCCTGGGGCACTATATACCATTCCTGCCATTTAATTAAATGAGAAATAAACTTGTCTGTAAGACCTCCAAAAGGACTGTGCCCCAGTGCCGATTAATAGCCTGTTTATGTTTAATCAGAATCTCCTGAGTAACCAAATAATTACTACAAAGGTTACTGAACGTGCTGGGCTTGTACTAGGGAATCATGATGATGATGGTGTCAACAGTGTTTTATGGACCAGAATTAATGAATTTTCAGGTAGTCATCACAAGTTCATGTAGGTAAGGTTCATCACATCCATAATGTACCAAGCAGTTCTTCCATAGAGAGTGATCATGCATCAGAACTTCATGGGGTGTTTTTAGAAGGTAAAGCATTAAAAGATACCACTTGAATTGCTGCACATGAATGTTATGGTATCATTATATGAAATCTATTTTAGAATCACTTAAGGAAGCTAGTAACTGTTTATGAGTGCATACCTACAGTTTTATGAATATGGTCACATTTATCACAATGCCACTGTAATTATAATTTTTCCCCCACTGGCATTTTAAGAAACTTATCTGAACAAATATTGAAACAAGATCACTTCAGTCCAAATATATTGCTGTGTACACAGAAGACACTTCAATCAAGGAGAAAATGTCATTTTTTCTTTGTCTAATCCTGTTAGGTCTGGTAGTAGCTCTTCAAAACTTGAGGCAGAGATAGCTTCCATGATGGGGAACCTAATCTTGCTAAGTGGAGATACCAAGGATTGTACCTGGGACCTTCGGCATCCAAAACACATGGTCTGTTGCTGAGGGATGCCCATTTGGGCATTAGAGAAGGTTGACTCAGCCTTCCATCCTTCTGACATTGGTAAAATGAGTACCTAGCATGTTGGGGGCAAAATGTTAATTACCAGAGAGTGCACCAAATGCTGTGGGGTGGTAACTGCTATTGATAATTGGTCACATGTTTTGTATTACTCATGCATGGGTCTTTTTACACAGCAGCAGGGATACAATATTACAACTGACCCATGGTTGGCCCTAAACAGCTGCCCATGGGGGTGAGGGAGAAAACGCTTTCTTAAACCAAGGAGTTGATTACTCCAAGGTTGGTGCCATCAGAAAAAATGGTGCTAACAACTGCTCTATCAAAAGTCCCACAAACAAAAGGTCCATTGTTTTTTGGGGAAGGACATCAATACGATTATTTTTTAATGTTTATTTTTTTCAAATGTTTATTATTTACAGAAAGTTAGTGGGCATGGTGAACAGTACATCAGGAGAAACACTGACTATCCAAAGTTTTTATTAGCATATTGTAAGCCATTGGGTCACAACTGTAAAAATCCATGGCTGTGGGAGATAATGTCCTATGATTGTTGAATTCTGAGTATAGCTGTTCACAAATGGCTTATTTATGTTCTGTATCCTATGTGTGGGCAGAAAAATGTGGTTCAGATGGGATTACCAGATTTTAACTAGAAACAAACAGTTTCTCACTGCTAGTAGTGTTTGGCACACATCTTTGTCCCTTTCCCTGAGATTTTTGGTTTGTGTCCTGTTGCTATAAGTTGCATCAATGGCAGCTATATTGGCAACCTGGCCACCATGTTACTTCCATCATAATTCTATCTTGTGTCATTCTAGCACAGTGTTTCTCAACCTTGGGCTTCTAGGTGTTCTTGGACTTCAACTCCAATAAACCCAAGTCAGCAAACCTGACCAGGGCTTCTAGAAATTGAAGTCCAGGGGTATCCGGGGGCCTAAGGTTGAGAAACCCTGTTCTAGGGAATCTGGTACCAGGGAGGCAGCCTACAATACAATACAATACAATACAATACAATACAATGGTAAAGAAAGTTTAGAAATAATTCTGTAAAATCACTTTCTGTTTCTTGGAGTGGATTAGAGGTTAAAAAACAAGAAAAATCACAGAATATTTCTGTTTGAGAATATTTGGCCCAGCAGCTGCTGTCATCCTTCAGATTTCACCATCTTCCCTGGGGCCTCCCAAACATTTTATTTTGGAGGGCTCATTGTATCTTCATTTTGTTTCCACTGCAGGAGATGCTTATACTACAGCTTCGTCCCTGCAGCAGGTGTGAGGGAGGGCAATGTTCTGCTCAAGAAGAAAGCTAAAACTACTGCAATGCCAGCGTTTGTCCTTCCAAAGGTTTTGTCTCCCATTGAAAATGGCTTCTATTTCTGCTTCCTCCTCAGAGCCCTGTAGATTTTCTTTTGGTGATAACTTTCTAGCTTACTGTAATCTTGCAAGGTGACTGTGTTTGATTTTTTCCCCATTCTATCTCACATCGTTTTATCATCTCATAGCTTCCCCACTGCTTTCCTTCCTCTGATATGCTATTCTTAAAAAGCCTTGTGTGAGAAGCTATCTTATGGTAAGTTTTCCTGGCCTTTATTTGAAGCATGGTAAATTAGGGAGGCAGCTGGCTATCACAGCAATGAATGTAAAATGAAAAATAGGACATTTACATACCTTCTCAGCCACCTCATGAGTAAGGAAAGCACTTGGGTCTCTTTATTGGAGGCAAGGCATGGTATAAACGAAAATAATTATTAATATAGATAGTATGATGCCTGCTGGTCCTCTCCCCTGTGGGGCCTGAGGCACTAGCAATAATTCCATGGGCTCTAGCGTTGTGTCATTGCTCCTAGCAGTGTTTATTAAAGGTAAAGCATCATGTCTAGCTGCCTCCTTCCCTATATTTCCTAAGGACTGAGTTTCGTTCAGTAGACCCTTGAGCATGGCCTACAGATTTGTGACTCCAGTTTCCATCACTGGGAGTCATTTGATGTCCAGGTCCTAAGAAGCAAGCAGGCCGAATGAGTCTCAGGTTGGTACAGCTCACTGTGGATACATGTGTCCCCCACCCTACAGACAGACAGACAGACAGATATCCTGAACCATAGAAATTTCTGTAACATTTTTGGCTAAAATTCTTTGTCAAAGGAACATTTCTAACTGCACTTCTTTGCAAAAGCAATTTATTTTTAAAATTGAAACTAAAAGAGGATGGTTGAAATTCATATGGCAAAAATTTGTTGCAAAGCTCCAGTATGGGAATTCATCAGATTGAATTCTTTGTGATTTGTACGAAATCATTGTATCACAACAATGGTACATACAGCACTGACTCAGAACCACCTTTCTAGAGAATGGCTATGTTAATCTACTGCAGCAAAAATGACAGTCTCTCAGCACATTAAAGACTAATAATTAACATAGTGACTGATAAGTTTTTTTGTGGTGGCAGCCATTAATATGGGTGATCTCTGCATGAGATTTAAAATACCATTTCAAGCTCAACAGTAGCCTTTCCCTGTGTACCCTAATGTTCAGAAAGCAGAGTAGGAGCTAACAGGCTTCCTTATTCTAGTTAGGTCTTTTGCTAAATGAATTCTGGCTTACAATGTTTCAAGTTGACACCATTCTCAAGCACTATATTTACTTTCAAAAATTAACAGGCTAATTTTATTTAAATATTTACACACTCCATACATAATTGCACGGGCCCTTTGAATAATTTATCCACTTTAATAGCATCTTAAGAAAGTTTCTCTGCTCTCTACTGTGCATGTGTGTGTTGCCTTTCCATTTTAGGAGCACCCAGCCACTAGAGTCCAAGAAAATGGCCCATTCTTTATAATTTAATTGCTCTTTTTCCAAGCACCTGCTTTAAAAATTCTACCCCAATATTCTCAACCACATTTTACAGCACCCAGCAATCTTTGTGTCAGTAAATGTCAGACATCTTCCTTTCAAGCTTCCTTTTTCCATTCTCAGTAAATATTCCCCTTCAGGGATTATCCTTTTCCATTCATTATAAATCATGAAATAAGTACCCTGTGGTGTCATGTTAACTAAACAGTTATAGATGCATCATCAAGTGATATATGATTTATGGGATGACATTGTCCTGATGGTAAATTTCTTTTAAGCATGCCCTTACACCTAGTGCTTTACTTTTGGCAAGTATAAGCATTTAAAGCACACATACATACAAATCAATATTGCAGACTCATAAAGTACAGATTAGAACCGAGAGATGTGATTCAATAAATAATAAAAAATCAAGCTGTATTGCTTTCATGTTAATGACTGGAATCAGTGTTTGTATAATGTCTGCATAATTGGTTGCAGCTAATTGCATTAATTCATTAAACACCAAGCACATCTAAGTTCTGCAACCAGGCACATTACTGACCAGGCACCTTGTCAACTGACCACAACAAACTATGCAAACCTTAAGCAAACACCAGTAGGATCTTGGGCCTCATTAGGCATAACCATATCCCATTAGCAAGACTGCAAAATCCTACTGTACAGTATTTGGGACATAAAAAGCCAGACATTGCACAAAAACATACAAGATCATCCCATCTTCTGCAGTAACTTATTTTGATATACATTTCTGCTTTGTTAGATATACTTGCAAATATCCTTTCTAGCATACAAAGTAGATAGGAAATGAGGCTTTCCACAGGAGGAAAGTAATAGAATCAGGATAATAGACTACCCACCACTTGTTACAGATACATTAGTATTTTAATAGTTAATTCAGCACATCTTCTTTAGACATCATTTATTTGCAGCTTTTGAAATACATCTTGGCAGCAGTGTTTTGGCAGGCTGGCTTGATGTTAGTGAGATTATTAAGGGAACAGTACATTTGAAGCTAATAAATTCACATGTAGAGCCATTAACTATTAATTTGGTCCTGACTAAACTGATGAGACATCCTTTGACTCATAGTGCTGCTCATATGTATCTCGTAGTTAAGTACTCTCTGTATATTAAAGTTGAGATATATCATGAAGATTCTTTCTGGGACTAAAAAGCAGCACATAGAATCAGTCTAAAATATAGGCTTATTGGTGAGTTTGTTCCCAAATTATCTTTCCTGTTTGGGTCGCCAGGTCAGTGGCTTCACATCTGACCCTGATTTACAGTTGCAAACCTTGTAATCAAAGGACAGCACCTAGTGATGTGGGGTGGGGTATTACTGTGTGTGCATAGGCAAAGATTTGTGAAATAAATGAGCTTGCAAGCCGTATCAGTGGTATTCCTCTAATGACCTTGCACCAAATATAGTGAGACACCCAACTGCATCCACTTCTCATGTCTTTTTGCTGTGTTGACCTTGCACAAGTGTAAATACATGCAAATACATTCCTTACGAGCCAGTAAGCCTTGGCACTGAGTGGATAAAATCAATGGCCAAAATCTGATTGGCATAAAGTTATGCAGGAGAAGCCAGAGAACATCAGCATCTGGCAAGGAAAATACTTAATTTGCACAAAGAATTCCTCTTCTCCCTTCTGTTTCAGCTACTGAGGCTCCCTAAAGGTAAAGGTTTCCCTTGCTTGAAAGCCAGTCATATCCGACTCTATGGGTCAGTGCTCATCTCTGTTTCAAAGCCAAAGAGCCAGCACTGTTTGCTTCTCCAGACGTTTCCATGGTCATGTGGCAGGCATGACTAGATACCGGAGCGCACAGAACGCTTTTACCTTCCCACCAAAGTGGTCCCTATTTATCTACTTGCAATTTCTTGCTTTCAAACTGCTAGGTTGGCAGGAGCTGGGACAAAGACAGGAGCTCATTCCATCCTGCAGTACTTGGGAATCAAACTGCTGACCTTCTGCCTCCCATTCAGCATCTTAGCGACTTGAGCCACTGCAGCTCCCCAAGGCTCCTTTTTATCCTTGTGGAGCCTTGGGGACGAGGAAATCTTTTTTTTTTCTTGTGCCATATCCTATTCCAAATATTGACATTCATCATGATGATCAGCCATGAAGACTGTCTTGAGAATATAATCCAGTGGCCTTTCATCTGCCTTCTTCATCACAGCATGGCACCTGTACACCTGATCCAGTTCCGCGACTCACTTTCTGGTCCTGAGTTCTTTTGGCATGTAAAATTCTCATCAGCCACAGGCCAGTATAGATGAAGCTGCTACCCTCTATCAAAATGGATTCAAGTGGGATTTGATGTACTTGGGGACCATCACCCTTCTCAGTAGACATTGCCAAGGCCACTGGTCCTCAGGGTTGTCAGGTTAGTTAACTGCCACCTGATGCTCAGCATTGAGTCACTGGCAGCATGGTCTACTCTATTACCATAGCAGGTTAACCTGGCCAGACTTAAGAAAGTCTTTAATAGTTAAAAAAAAAAGTAAAAAAAAATATAATTTATTGATGCAGAGCTTGCACAGAGAAGGTGCAAAAATAGGTTTTAAGGTCATCAAAACTAAAACCAAGTTTATGAAATTGAAAGAGCTGCTTGTGATGGAATAAAACTTGGGGAGAACAAACAGAAAAATTTAAAAGCTATGTTTATTTGAGTCAAGCAGTCATGATGGATAATGATTTAAAAGAAGGAATCTCTAGAAGACAGAGAGCCACGTGGGGTAAATTCAGAGACAGGTCAGCCATCTTGAAGTTGAAGTCAAAAGCTAAACTAGAAACAAAGGGCAAATGTGTTCAATTCTACAGTCTTGAAAGCAATGATATATGCCAATGAAACATGAGTTTAACAGCTGTGGAAGAAAAACAGCT
This sequence comes from Furcifer pardalis, assembly GCA_030440675.1. Taxonomy (NCBI): domain Eukaryota; kingdom Metazoa; phylum Chordata; class Lepidosauria; order Squamata; family Chamaeleonidae; genus Furcifer; species Furcifer pardalis. The sequence continues at coordinate 70,237,651 of CP126896.1, read as the reverse complement.
GCAAGTAACACAACAAGCAATGGAGAGATCAGTGCTCAGAATCTCACTTCACAATATTTTTTTTTAAAAATCGGGATATTAGGCTAAGATCACTGCTAAAAGATGTAGTAATAGAATACCAGATGAACAAATTAAGGGGGGCTGGCCATGTTGAACACACTAGTGACAATGAAGCACCAGAATAATGAATTGGTATCTGAGAGATTTCAAAAAGACCCAGGGGAAGACCACCTCACAGGTGGGAAGATTTTCTCAAATAAATAAATAAATGTTGGACTAACATGGAGAAGAACTGCCAGGGAAAGATCATTGTGGATGGAGGTTGTGTGGAATGTTGTTGCAGAGATGTCTACTCATACAGAGACTCCTTGCTGAATAACGACTCCAAGGTATCCAAAGTATTGATACCAATGGTGCCTATCTTGGCAGCAGTGATCAGGCAATGATCTTTTACCTCACTTACCACATCCCAAGGCTCCCAAAAGATTTTTCAAGGCATGTTTGCCCTGGGGAACCTTAGGACCTGAAACAGGGGAATAGGAAACACTAGATGATGACATCATATAACTTTCTCAGGATTTCTTTACACAAGATGATTTTGCCTAGTGTTTAATTTTCTTTAAAAAAGAATTTCCACTTTTTGTTGTGGAAATGCTTTTTTAAAAGGAAAAGTCCTGTGTAGTGGTAGTGGTAGTGGTAGTGGTCATTTAAAATATCTTATATTTGAAAAATTCTATTCATTATAGAATAGAATTTATAAATTTAAATTCTATATTTTGAGACAATATATTCATATTGGCTAAATTACTTTATAATGTAAGTTATGCTGCTTAAGGTTGATGGCATCATTAACCAGGATGATTTCTTGGAAATCTAACATATTTTTCTATTCTTTTGTCTGATGAAGTTGACTTTGTCCACAAAAACTCACACTTAATTACAGGAGTTAGTTTTTAAGGTGCCACAACATTTTTTGTCTTTTTTTCCTGTTCTGTTTTGTTTACTCTCAGATATTAAAAAATGAAAAACATCAACATTTTCCACCCTACAATACCATTTTCATGCAGATATATAGAACCACAGTAGTTCTCAGAGACTGAAGCAGGCACCCAGAATTTGATACCCCAGTAGTCTTAGATATACGATAGTATTGAATCTCAGCTTTGACAGTTGGTCTAAAACATTTTTCTAAGTCTAGCTCTAAATCACTTAGGACAAAACCCAGAGGCGTAGCTACCGCCGTATCAGCTGTATCAATTATACGGGGGCCCCGGGCTACGGGGGCCCCCAACGGCAAAAAAAAAAGAAAAAGAAAAGAAAAAAGAAAGAAAGAAAAGAGCAAAAATTTACTGCGCATGCGCAGGAACTCAATCTGATGCATTGCGCATGCGTCAGATTGAGTTTCTGCGCATGCGCACTTTATTGGAGCCATTTTTGGCTCCAATTTTAAAAAATAAAATTTCAGAGTCGAAGCCGCAGCTTCTCAGAGCGGCTCCGATGGTGGCCCTCAGAGGAGGGCACCTCCCCTGAGGCCGCCCAGCTCCCACGGGCAGGTTGAGGCCTGCCCGGGCTGTCCGCTGCTGCCGAACCCCCATGGCCTGGGGACGCCTGGCAGAGTGCGCCACCTCCTCCTCCGGGTCCGGCGGTGGTGGCAGCGGCGACGACGACAGCGGCAAGCGGCTCTGGAAGAGGAGGAGGAGGCTGGAGTTGGGGGCAGCGCGCCTTGCCATGCAGCCCCAGGAGCAGTGGCGTAGCGTGGGGGGGGCGGGGGGGGCGGATGCCCCGGGCAGCGGCTTTCAGGGGGCGGCAAAATGTCCTCACCACTTTGGCCTCCTCCCTCTGCCTGGGCTTAGGAAGGAAGCAGGACTTCCCAGGCGGAGGGCGGCCCTTTTGCTGGTGAGCGCTGCTCGCCTCCGTCCCATTGGCTTGGGTACTCATTTAACCGGCCTCGGTCGCCAGCAACCGAGGCCGGTTAAAGGAGTACCCTAGCCAATGGGACGGAGGCGAGCAGCGCTCGCCAGCAAAAGGCTCGCCCTCCACACACCTGGGAAGTCCTGCACGCGCGCGCGCGCGCTGCCCACCTCCTCCCCCCCACCCCTAGCCACCCAGCCAGCTTGCCGTCAGAATGGGCGCTCGTCGGGGGGGTGGCGCCGTAGCGGGGAGCCCCTGGCTGCTGGCTGGGTGGCTGGGCGGGAGGAGGTGGGCAGCGCGCGCGTGCAGGACTTCCCAGGTGTGTGGAGGGCGAGCCTTTTGCTGGCGAGCGCTGCTCGCCTCTGTCCCATTGGCTAGGGTACTCCTTTAACCGGCCTCGGTTGCTGGCGACCGAGGCCGGTTAAAGGAGTACCCAAGCCAATGGGACGGCCACGGAGGCGAGCAGCGATCACCAGCAAAAGGCTCGCCCTCCACCTGGGAAGTCCTGCACGCGCGCGCTGCCCACCTCCTCCCCCCCAGCCACCCAGCCAGCAGCCAGGGGCTCCCCGCTATGGCGCCGCCCCCCCCCCCCGACGAGCGCCCAGTCTGACGGCAAGCTGGCTGGGTGGGTGGGTCGGCACCCCCCCCTGCCAGCCCGCCGCCAGAAGTTCGAAAAAGGTAAAGATCGCGGCTCGACTGCGGGGGTTAGCTGGGATCCCGAGGGTTTTCCCCATCGTCGCCTAACCCCCGCAGAGCTGCCCACGCGCACGCCCGAGGATTCGAAAGGGTATTCCTACCCTTTTGAATCCTCGGGCGTGCACGCGGACGGCTCTGCGGGGATTAGGCGAGGATGGGGGGAACCCTCGGGATCCCAGCTAACCCCCGCAGTCGAGCCGCGATCTTTACCTTTTTCGAACTTCTGGCGGCGGGCTGGCAGGGGGGGGTGCCCACTATTCAGCAGGGGAGGGAGCGCCTTCTGCCTGGGGGGGGGCGAGCGGTGGGGGGGGGGGGCAGCGAGCGGGGGGGGCGGGGCGGGCGGCGATTTTCTTCTTCGCCCCAGGCGGCTCAACGCTGCGCGACGCCACTGCCCAGGAGGGTAAGTGAGGGTTTTGTGTTTTGGGTGGGTGGGTGGTTTATGTGTGTGTTGGGTGGGTGGGTGGATTTTTATTAAATTTTTATTTTATTTCTTTATTTATTTTAATTATTTAAGTTATTTACGGGTTTGTGTTGCGGTTGTTTGGGTGGGTGGGTGGGTTGAGGTGTGTGTGTGTTTGTTTGTTTATTTTAATTCTATTCTATTTTACTTATTTATTTATTTTTATTTTTGGCCCCGCCTACGACGTCATGACGTCATGACGTTGGCTCCCCCCACGACGTCATGATGTCATGACGTTAGCTCCGTCCCGCATATAAAGGGCCCCCAAACAATTTTATACAGGGCCCCGCCAAGGCAAGCTACGCTTCTGACAAAACCTTTTTGTTATCATTGCCTGATCTAAATACAGAAGTATACGTTTTGGACTTGTAATAATAAAAGACATAAATCCATAATCAACTGTTTAATTTGGCATTTCTCCAATGAAAGTAGTATGCTAAACTGACAGTCTGATGCTATTTCTCATTATTCCTTGGTGCAGTGGTCACTTAATGATCAAATTAGAGCTCACTGAGCCAGAGCTGTAGGAAAACAACAAGTAACAGCTTCAAATCAGTCCTCCATTTTAGATTTACAGACTATCCAGGTGGAGTTCATTAGGCCAAATCACCCAGCAGGATCCCCTTGACAGCATATTAGGAAAACAGACTAAATTAGGATTGTTTGGTTGTATAGATAAGCTTGTTTCTTATGTGGAATGCAAGCCCTCCTCCTATCCCACACATCATTTTCCAGACTGCCTCTTCATCCAGCATACATATGCTACCCAGGAAAGTGTCTCAATTGCTATTTGCTGCTATGTTTGTATAATGTCTGAAATATTTATGAAAGTTGAGACATTATATATTTCAGAGTAGGATTTCACAGCTGCATGTTCTTGGTTGGCAAATTCTTAACCAAGAATAGAAAACTAATAAATGTTTAGACTTCTAAAAATGGCTTGCCATGTGGGAATCTGTGTTTGAGTTGCAGGAACACATCTGTCACTCACACAGCAACCAGAAATGGGAAAAGTAGTGATAACCTCACATTTGTGCCTAAGGGAGTCAACATGGTACCATCATTTCATGGTGAACAAGTAGGATGGTTGGAGTTTCATTATATCTTGTTTTAAAAGAGCTACAGAATTAGGAGGCTGGGCTGAAAGAGCTATATGTAAGTAGAACTTGAAAAATCATAGGTCCTGTTCAGAGATCAGGACAAAAGGTAGTGTGCAGCAAGCTAAAGATAGATTTTCTGCCCTTAGAGTTTGGTGTCAAATGCTTGTATTAGTTTTGTTAAAATACTTTAAATTTTTCATCAAGCAGCAATGCCTCATTTTTTAAAAGCTCATGTCAACCAATCCAAGCCTAAACATGATACAGAGTTAAATATGCCAGATCCATTGATTTTGTGGAATTAAATGTAATATATTCATTTTTTCCAGCCCTACATAATAGGTCTATTGGGAAAGGCTGTTTGTGTGTGTGTATGGGGAGGGGGGAAAGGGTTTTCTAGGTATTTGGTTATGCCTTTAGCAAAATATAAGTAAGGGGAAAATACATATAAGTGGGGACATAAGCCTCATCTCACCTAGCAATACCCTTCCTAATTTTGCACACAAAACAAGACTTAGGATGATAAAAAATTTCTATTAAAAGTAGAAAAAGATATCTTTACTTACAGTTACCATCTGTAGTTATTGTTTGAAGAAAACAAAAAGATGAAAATGTATTCTTTAGAATAAAGGAGATGGTGCTGCTTGGAGAATGGTCAGAAGAAGAAAACAATACAATACAAGAAAAAACAAAGAGGAAAAGAGGTGAGGCTTGCCTCAAATGCCAGAAGAGAGGAAAAGTACTTTACTGAACATGTTATAATAATAATTTTGTGTCAGAAATTATTCTGGATTGAAAGGATTTTTGCGGAAGAAATTCTGCTCAAGGAACGTCCAAATGAGGTTCCTTTCACGTCTCCAAGCGCTGGGACAGAGATGGGTGGTCAACTAAACATGTTTCTAGCAAAGTACAATCAATTAGGAAGTAAATCCCCTTCTCCAAATGATACCCAGTTTCAGTGAATGCAAGACTGCTATTATCCCAACAAAATCAGAACTATTATCCTCGTGGTATAGACTGGGGCTGAAGCTGTAGGAGAGAGATACTGCTGAGCTTAGAACCAGACAATAGCCTTAAAATATGTAGCACAAGATTGTGCTCAGAAATAGGAAAAGTTAATTTTCTAAACTTACACTTCCAGAAAACTCTAAATTGATTTAGCCACTGGTACTACTGAAATGAGCCCTAAAAGAAGAACTTATCAAATCTATGCCCTGAATTTTGTTAAAAGCTAGAACATGATAGCAATGGGGAAGGGGAATATCTGAAGTAACACAAATTTAAGAAGTGAAAGTTAGAATGGGAAAATAGCCAGTCTCCTTACACTTAGGCAATGCCTGTCCTCTGTCTGTTGTACTTCACTCCATAACCAATATCCTGTAACTGGAGCAAAGGGGTAGTTTTACCCAGTACCCTGCTTCATTTCAAGAAAGTTCCAATAGCAATTACACACAGCCAGTAGACAGACTGTACAAAATGAATTGAGAAGTAGATTCCAGTAAAACAGAAGCCAAACAAAACCTGGCAGGTTAGGTAAAGGAAATACAGAATCAAAGTCAAGCAGCAGTCCAGAACCTGATAGCAACAGACAACGGAAATCCATGATCCAAGTCAAACAAAGTCCAAGGTCAAGTGTTAGCAGATCAGTCACAGTAACAGTAATAAGTTGCAAACAATGCAAAAACAGCTAGTCAAATTACATTACCACAGAAACTATTAAAATGGTCTGTTTTCGTATGCTATTGAATTCATCCGATTTCCAGGATGCCTTGTGAGGATTTCCAGCCAACCTCGTTGGTACTCCTGAAAAAGCTCAAGTCACTCAATGATATTCACAGGTGATTCAGGCAGTTAATACAACTGCTCCTAAACACCTACTCTGTTGCTATGCTCAACCTTTGCCATGGTTCACAAATGATTTGTGAGCAATGAAGCAGGAAAGGAGAAGGTTAAAGAGTGTATAAAGACACATCCCTATGGACATCAATTTAGCTTGATGGGAGACCTATGTTCAACTGTTACTCCAGTGCAATAAAAACTGCAAAAGGCAAAGTGTATTTATAAAACCAGATATTTGAGGCTAGAAACCAGCAAGCTGAACTTCATTTCCAAGTTTGCAATCTAATTGAGGCTGGATTAGTTTCAACTTGTGGCATATGAGGAGGTTGTCAGGGCTCTTGCTCTCTGTAGAACCATTGCTTCTTCTCTGAATCTTTGCCTATCATGGCTGTTAAAATGTAGTGGTGGGGTGATAACTGAATAGACAGATGAACGAGATTCTGTGTCTCTCCACATTTACATAGCATGTTGTTGTCCACAAGCAGATCCCACCTGCCAACCGAACTATGCCTCCAGTCAGAGATATTGGCCTTTAGGAAAGGCCTTAAAACTTAGCTGGCTCAGCAGGTGTGGGGTGCTGCCTGTGGGGCAGCCCCATCCCACCCGGGCTGGTTCATATGAATAGCCATCTGGGTTCTAGTTTTAACCTATGGTGAATGTTGAGGGTTATTTTAATGGCTTTTTAGGACAGTATTACAACACCAACCATTTGAAGCCTAATACAAGCAAGACTCAAGTGCGTGCTTTCCAACTTTCAAACCAAGAGGCAAGGGTTGATTTGGACATCATGTGGCAAGGGCACTATTTTAAGTAGCACTGTGGGCACTCTTTTAAGCAGCACTCCCTCAATACCAAAGCCAAAATTAGTACAAGGAACAACATCAGCAGGAAACTCACAAACTATGAATAGGGAACTCAGCTATCCATGATGCGTACACCAGCTTTAGTCCTGAACATCTCTGCAGCAGAGTATGCTTCTCCAGTATGGAGTCAAATTAGAAGATGGAGGAAGGATCTTACTGGACAAGGAACAACATTAAAGGAGGATATAGGTGAGGAACTCACCTATGTCAGTTGGAGGACTTTGAATTGGCTGAGGGTTGGAATGCCTAAATGTTAGGCCAACATTTAATTAATTAATTAATTAATTAATTAATTAATTAATTAAATTTTTATCACTGCCCCCTCACCAAAGTGACTCCGGGTGCCTCACAATCAACCAATAAAAAGCACTGAAATATAAAAACATCCTGACAGCAATTAAAATCATAAATACACCATGGGTGCATTTACAGCAACGGTTGAACATGTGTGTGTGTTTTTTTACTTCAGCCTCCAGTAGCGGCATGGGTGGTGTTGGCTGGATGAAATGGCACCACAGGCTAGGGCCAGCTCATGGGCAGTAGTTTGGCCACCCCTGCAATAAAGCAATCAATCAATCTTTATTATGGTCCAGGACCAGCATAGTACAGCAAAAAGAACATAAGTTAATACAAGGGTACTTAAAATGTATCAGAAGATAGAAGTTAAAATGAGGGTACTTGAAATATATTTTTAAAAGAGTGTTTCTGCTCAGAGTTAAAGAATAATAAAATTAGTATTTAAGATTAATAGTGTTACAACTATTACTAAGCATATGATGTAGCACTAGTAGTTTATTTAGCTGAACTGACACTAGTCAGAATTTTTTGGGTTATCTGGGTCTTTGCCGGGTTTCAATAAAGCAAAAACTCTAGCCTATCTCTACAATTTAAAAACCTTAAGTTCAATTATGCAGTTGTTCATTAATTGCTGGAGCCATTCTAATGTGCGAGGACCAAACTGCTTTATCTGCTCTGTTCTCATGTCATTGATACCTGCTGCTTTATTTGTTTTCATGCTTTTTATAGCTTCCTCCAACTCAGATGTATCAAAGGGGCTATTAAGTAAAGCTCCCTCTTGTTCCTCTGGTCAAATGGCTTGTTCCCACACCTATTTGTATGGTGTTTTTTCCATTCTTTAGCAAATGACTAGATATTTGGTCTGCTATTACTCCAGTATAGTTTTGCTTTGGCTGGGTTAAATCTCCACCTAATTTTTTAAAGAATTTCCAAGCTCATCTATTATTCTGCTTCATATCCAGGTTCTTGACTAATGTACACCATCATAATTTCCAATTTCCAGTTAGTCTGCAGCAGTTCTTTACCAGCTTCAACAGTATCGTCCTGAAAAGGATCAACCCCTATCCAGCAGGGGTTGATCTAATCAGTCAGGCCCTGGATATAATGGGTGTGGCATTCCCTTGGAATATCTTTTCTTGATATTACTTTCACCAGATGGACAAATTCATGATATTTATCTGGGTGCAGAGGGATCTTTTCCATACTTTTATCCAACTGCTCTAAAAAATTCACCCATTTAACCTCCTTAAAGTTAAAATGTCTGTGAAAAGAATCCTCCTGGGGTTTCACTGCAGAATTTACTATGCAAATGATGTGTCTGTGTTGAGTGTATGGGATTGGATCATCAGCAACTTTTATGCACTGTACTGCTATCTTCTTGCTAGCAAAGATGTCCAGATTTTACCCCCTCCTCCACCTACCACTGTTAAAGGATGCAGGCAGTTTTGGATCACGGACAAGTTGGAGGTCATTGGTATCTCCCCAAGATAAAAGTTGTGCACCATCCTCATTGGTCTGGGTATATCCCCAAGCCTCACTGTGACAATTAAAGTCTCCAATAACAAAATGTATTTGGTCACAAGTAAAATTGTCTGGTTTATTAAAAGTAAAATTTGCTTCTAGCAGCCTATAGACAGAGATAGTAACATATTTTTATTTCTAAAAATTCTCTCAATATTTATTGAAATAATTGTTACATCATCGACAAAGACCCTTCTGGTGAATTCATTCTTCATTTCCTTTGGTTTGATCTGATGTTAGAAAGATTCGCTGGCAAGTTTGCCACCCAGGATATGCCCCATGGTATCCACAATGTTCAAAGAGCCTCTTTCTGTGTATCGTTCTGGGCCTTGCTAGCTGTTGGACCAAATTTCCTGAAGATTAACTACCTGCCCAACCTGGTCCTCCCAGGTCTGACAAGTACCTCTTTCTCCTCCAGGAAAGGCTAGAAAGTCAATGACAAGACATTGAAACTTCTCGGTTGTTGCATCTACCTTGTTGCATCTACCTTGCTGTGTGATATATGTAATTGTTTTTATGCTATGGAATTTGCTGTGGAATTGTAACTATTTCCTCTGTGAGCCGCCCAGAGTCGCTGTGCGAATGGGATGGCATATAAGTCAAAATATACAATCAATACAATTCTGCCACGAGAGATATGAAAAACCCTCTTCCTACCAGGTTTTAAAATTCTTTTGGAAACAGAGATGTTCAGGGAAGCATTTGATGATATAAGTCCCCTAAGAGAGTACATTTACATTTGTCCTGCCACCTTAATGCTAATATATATGCATATTATATACATTAGCATATTGGTCTTATTGTAGGTAGGTTCTGTTTCCACTAATGTACTTGCTGCCCACAGTAGTGAGTTATCACTAGATAGGCAGGATGTAAATGTGGATGTAAATGAAAATGTAAATAAATAAATTAAAATTCCTTCCATGTGGTATTTCCAGATTTAAGTTAATTGTTTTTTTTCAGATTTCCTTTCTCAGGCAGTCATTGTTTTTATATACTGGTGCTAAAGATTTATTATTTAATTTCAAAATGTGTAAGATGTGGTTGGTTTTTACTATGAAACAGTACTCTATTATTTCAAGTTTCATGTGATTTCATTTTTCTCCATTGATAAAATTGGTTATACAGTATGTTTCTAAATTGCATTAAAAGAGTCAGAGACTAGAAATGATACTTTGACCACTTGGTACATATGTCATCAACTAAATGCTTATATTATGGTTCATCAGGGCATTTATTAGTCACTTCAGGGTTTGCTCCCTCCTCCAATCGCAGGTGGTGCAAGCTTTCATTTTGGCACAACAGAGATGGCATTTCTTCAAGCCTGTTCACACAAATGGGCTAAATACACAAGTAATGAGTGATGGTGAGTCACAAAAAAATAAATAAATCTGAAGGACCGAAAGACTAAAATAAGCTTGCTTTCATATCTTCAACATCTGGTACTTAAGATAAAATAGAAATATTTAAAACATGTTCGAAAGATGCTTGTTTCAGAAGTTTGATTCAAATAATTATATATTAGGAGCTTTCAGTATCATAGGGGGAAAATATTCATAAAGCACAAAACTCTCGACGGAGCATCCAGTCAGATCAAAATGAGATTACATGAGATCATGTTTAAATGTGATGACTCATGCCAAAATAGTTTTTGAGGGCTGAAGATTTTTCTAACCCACATCAAGAAGACCATAGTATATATTACTTGCAAGATGTCAAAATAAAAATATATAATCTTCCTTTTTTTCCTCCCTCTCTTTCGTCTTTTTACAAGAATTAAGAAGCACTGAATATGGGCACATTGCAGATCTATTGCTCTGCTTTTAACACTTAACACAATGCATGTTGAAACCAAATAATAATAGTTTTGTGTCAGAAATAATCCTGGGTTGAAAGAATTTTTACAGGAGAAACTCGACTCAGGGAATGCCCAAATGAGGCTCCTTTCATGTCTCCAAGAGGTGGGACAGAGACGGGTGTTCAACCTGTCATGCAGTACTTGGGATCTCAAACTGTTGACTAGCAAGGTGAGCTTCTTAACCACTGAGCCACCACAGCCCCTGCTGAAACCAAATGGAGATAAACAATCAAATTATACCGGGGGTTAAACATGTTGTTGTGAAGGAGGCCTAGGGTTGGTCTGATCTAGATCTAGATCAGACCAAGTCGATGTCTACCAGTTCTTTTTCTCTTCTCTCCCTGAAGCCCTCTGTGCTGCTCAAAACCTGGTCCAGAGGAATTTCCAGTTACAGTACATCTACATCTACATCTACATCTAGATCTAGATCTAGATCTAGATCTAGATCTAGATCTAGATCTAGATCTAGATCTAGATCTAGATCTAGATCTAGATGTAGATCTAGATGTAGATCTAGATGTAGATGTAGATGTAGATGTAGATGTAGATGTAGATGTAGATGTAACTGGAAATTCCTCTGGACCAGGTTTTGAGCAGCACAGAGGGCTTCAGGGAGAGAAGAGAAAAAGAACTGGTAGACATCGACTTGCATAATATTAGTGTTAAGTGAATAAAACTGCCAAAAACCTCAGTTATGTATTTTACTGACAAACCATAAAGATTCCTCTGTAAATCTCACCCCTGCTCTATGCTGTAGATATGGAAGAGCTTGGCTACTGATTAACAATGGAAAAAGAAGGTATGAAGAACCAACAGTCATATTTTCTTCCACCTGTTGCTGGTGCCAGACAATGCCATTTATTTATTCATTTATTCTGTGTACATACCAGCCATTTCAGTTGGTTCTGAGTGGTTTACAATGTGGTTTACATGTAACAACATAAATAAAAGAAATATAATAAATCACATAATAAAAATAACAGGAAAAATAATGAGAAAAAGAGGAAAAACATAAATATGACCTTAAAACAAAGTAATCAATAGACAAAATAATAGACATAATAACATAGGCAGACATATGATAAATGCACATTTAAGAATATTTTGGTAATATAAATAGAAATATGGTAAAACTTACCCAAGTGGGATAATTGTGGCAACAGAGCCAGTGTGCCTGCCAATTTTGCTGTCTAGGTACTACTTCTTTCTTGTAATGGTTCTTTAGGCTCATTTATAAACCATGGGTGATATTTTGAATAGAGGACACCTGCAAGTAGAGGATTTTCATCTGGCAACTTTTCAAACAAGGTTGGTGTCTGTAAAGTATGATACTTGACCCTTTTGCAGGATTTAAACCAAGAAACCAACAAGCAATAGGGGGTAATATCTCTTTGAATATTCAAACAATTCTGAAGTCTCCTTATTCTAGTCATTGCATCCTCCAAGTGATAGAGACAGCATGAGTGTCTCAGTAACCAAGCAGGATGCTCTACAAGAGGGGTTCCCAACCTTCTTAACCCAGAGTCCGAGTCATGCTCTCTCAGTCACCTTCAAAGGGATGGATGGCCATTTTCCCTGCCTGCACGATGTGGGTGGCCATTTTGTCTCAACAGCTTCAAAGTGGCCACCATTTTGTTTCTCAAATTACCTTGGAGGGGTGGGGGCCACATGAAATGGCACTGCAGGCTGGATCCGGCCTACAGGCCTAAGGTTGGAAACCCTTGCTCTACAATATAACACTGGAGTTAGAAAAGGACCATTTATTTATTTATTTATTTATTTATTTATTTATTTATTTATTTATTTTCTGATTTGTATTGCTGCCCAACTCCAAAGACTCTGGGTGGCTTACAGAAAATAAAATCAATTGCAGTTTAAAAGAAATAAAAAAAACCATTAAAAACTACTGACAAAAAATTTAAAAAATAAAATATTAAAAGAGAGTGTGTGTGTTCTACTAAATTAACCAGCAAGCCGGAATTATCACATCACTGGTGCCCCACACCTGCCCTGCCAGCCATGTCTTTAAACCTTTCTTGAAGGGCAGCAACTCTGTCTGGAGATGCAGCTCAAATGGCAGGAGGTTCTATAGGGCTGGAGCAGACACTGAGAAGACCCTCTTTCTGGTGCTAGAGAGATCCGCCACTCTAGCAGATGGAACAATTAGAGAGCCTCTTCATTCCATATCCTATGTATCAATCTTGAATCCTTCAAAATGAGCAGGTAGATCATATGTTCTATACAGGATACTCTCCAAGTTCTTTCTGAGTGATATATTACCATAACATTTGCATATAAGGGACCACAACCCAAGCAGGCTAGCTATAAAAAGACTACATTCATGTTGAATGGCAATATTAATGAAATGATAAATAAAAACACAGAAGACATGCAAACAAAAAATAAGTAATGGAAAATAAGTATATAGAATTACTAAAATATAGCCCAACTAAAAACAAGAACCTTAAGTACAAATATGCGAAACCAGCAGTGTTTGTAAGCACAAAAATGAAATAACTCTAGCCATATTTCTGGACTTTTTGTTAATTTGGTGGGATTATAATGTAAGGAGACATACTGCTTAGGTACCATGTAGGAAAAAGATTTTTAATGAACTTTTGATATTGGCCTAATAAAATGTAATGCTGATACAAGAAATAAGATAAAAGTATAAAACAGATTATCACACAGTCCTAAGAATATATATTTGCACCTGTAATAGGTCTAACATTAAAGAACAGAACATATTACTTAGACCATAAAGAGCAGGTAATCTCTTAAATGACTAGATCTGTAGCTTGTTAGTATCAATTTCCTCTTTCTTGCCTTCCATTCCCTTCATAAATATTCACCTTTTCTTTTCATTTATTTTCTCAGCACAAAATAGTCTGTAAAAGTTGAAAAAAGATAAATGACAGGTAATAAACTTTTATCCAGCAATGAGGCAGGGCAGGCTGATTGACACAAGAGCATCACAGTTTTGCTGACATTGGGCGTTGGACAAGAGATTTTAAAGAGGAACTCTGCTCCAACACCAGCCTCTTCACTTTGTTTTGGCTAGATGGTCCACTTGCCTATACTTTAATCCAGAATGAAGTTCTGTTTATCTCATTGGGCTGGATAGGAATTTTGACCTCAGGTGTCCTGGTTGGCAAATTAAATGAAAGGGGCCCTGGATGATGTTTACATATCCCATTCTGTTTCTTATAAGGCAAAAGAGGCAGATAAGAGTGGTGTCATGTTAAATAGGTCACAATTTGGCTGGCAGTGTGGGGAGAGGGGTGGTAGTGGTGAGCCCCACAGTACAAATCGGTCTTGCAAATCATGAGATTCAGATGCATAAACAGGAATGACCACTGAGACAACCAACCTTGATTAATGAAAATTAGGATGGAGATGGACCTAAGGATATTTCCTCAATTTTGCTGGCTACAGCAAGGATCCAGGACAAGGAATTCACATAGTCTGAGCTGGAGGAGGCCTGGCTGGCCCACCTGTTCCTGTTCTCAGGTTTTACACAACCTTAGGCCCTACCACAGGTTAGAGGATGAAATAATTAATAACGTTGTGTTCCACGTCCGAAATGTATTTCTTGTCTATTGACTCTTTATTTTCTTATTTGGGTGGGTAATAGGACATATCCACAATAGCATTTATCTTGAGGTTTACATACAAAATGTGTCAGTGCAGATCAAGAGCCAAATAATCAATACTATGGAATTGATGATCAGTATATATGAATGTGAAAGTTGAGCCGAAAAGAAACCCAACAAGAAAAAATATATAGACTCTTTAGAGCTACATGGATACCGTGAGCAATCAAAAAGACAAATAAGTGGGTGCAAAAATAAATTAAGCCTAAACTCTTCCTAAAAATAAAAATGATCACATTAAGGCTACCATATTTTGGGCATGTCATGAGAAGACAAGGTTCACTGCAAAATACAATAATGCTAGGAAAAATTGAAGGCACCAGGGAAGGAGGGAGACCAAATATGAAACAGATTAATTCAATAAAGGAAGATATAGCCTCAAGTTTGCAAGAGCTTTGTAGGGCTGTTGATGATAGGACATTTTGGAAATTGCTCATTCATTAGATTATGAAAGTCAAAAGCAACTTGATGGCACATTAAAACAAAACCAATGATATTGCTGTTTTATCTTATATCCATAAAAACATTTTTCTTTATTCTAGTTACCAGATTTTTGTTGTTACAGCCTTCGAGTTTGTTTTGTCCAGCCTGGCATGGTTTTTTGTTTTTGTTTTTGGTTGTAGCATATTTCATGCTATTTTGTGCCAGTATTGTACAGTGTAGTTGGATGTCCAAGTGCCTACCAAATATGTCTTTGAGTCACAATTCATGATGACACCAGATCAGTGTGCTATGGAGGGTCTTATCCTTTTTGCCTGCCTTTCATCCCAATGCTTTTGTTGACTCAGGTTTGACATTGAAAACTCACCCCACCAATAATTGTCTTCAGAAATCAACTATCTTTCACAGCAGTTTGAAAAATGTTGTGAACAGCAGCAGGGAAATATATACTGGGGCTTTTGGTTTTTTTATTTTGAAGACAGACTTACGCTGTCATTTAAAATCAATTTTAAAAAGTGGAAGCCACTTCTAATCTCTTTAAAATGTTGGGCGTATCTGTAAAAAAGGATCTTCTTTCATGAATTTTTGCCTTTCTATTTTTTGTAGGAGGGAAATCAGCACTATTATTGACCATTTGAGATCTCAGTCCTTGACAGTGACAGTTTGATCTCTCTAAACTTACTTACTTACTTACTTTCTTACTTTCTTTCTTTCTTTCTTTCTTTCTTTCTTTCTTTCTTTCTTTCTTTCTTTCTTTCTTTCTTTCTTTCTTTCTTTCGGATTGGGAGATTAGTACTATTACTGACAACTTCAAATCAGACCTTGACAGCAGAGATCCACTCCAATTCTGGCCTCCTTTGGGAATCATCCACCTTTCACATCAACTGTCTGTGAAATATTGAAGTGTCTTTTAAATAATGATCCATTCCACTGGATTTTGTTTACTTTGTTTTGTGTTTGTGGATTAGCAATCCAGGACATTCCATTCCATTTTCGTGTACACGTGGTGGCACAATGCACCATGGACACTGTTCTCAAAGCCTTGCCTAATTTTCTCTTTGAGCCTCTCAGCTACTTTCGAAACTCCATATCTTTTTAAAGAATAATTTTAGAACTGCAAGCCTTATACATGAGACTTGAATTTTATATCATTCATAAGGACACAGTAACAGTACATCTTGATTCATCTTTCATTCCTAAAGTCAATTCATTCTTCTATAACTTTTAACTGTTCCAAACCGGTAGAAAATTAAGAAATAAATAAAAGTGCTTTGAGAATTGGTGTACCACTTATTTTGATACTTGGTGGAAAAGGGAGGGTGGTAGACGGAGGGGAAAGATGGAAGAAAAAGGTGGAGAATAGGGCAGAAAAGTAGGCTATGAAAAGGAGGCAGGAACTAAGATAGCACTGTCATGAGGCAGCATTGCTCTTGGCTTCCTGAAATATGGACAGAAGTGTTAGAAAACATTTTCAGGGTAAAATTTCCACAGATTACCATCAACAGCAGGTACAAGATAACAAAAACAAAGTGTCTGTTTTCACTTGATTGTACAAGTCCTTTTACTACAAGACCTAGCCTTAAAAGTGTGAAAAGTACTGAATTTTCATTTGTAACTGTATCCCCACTGCACGTGAGTACATCAAATCCCTTGCTGTATGTTGGCCTGCTTGCTTCTTCTTCATCCGCTACATAGACAATTTGACATACTTGGCTTTTAAAGCCCAATAGAATTCATTTCTATATTGTGAAAAGACACAAGCCTTTTCTTTCTTCCCCTCTCGCCTGAACCAATCTTTCTAGTTCTAAAAGCATTCTGTGTCTTTCTAGATGTTTCAGCAAGGATCTTAAATATGACTCATTCAGTCTAATGATAACATATTGTAAATAATGGGATAAAAAGAGAATACTAATTAATAAAACATACCACTCTGCTGATGAAATTAATGGTCTGTCATTTCTTATGCCATAGTATAGCAACACACTCGTGATTATCATGAATGTTTCAAAGAGGAATTTGTTGAAATTGTTTGACCATGTTATCCCGTTAAGGACCTTTCACTAATACAAAGGGTGTCCCATAAGTCACTACAGATAGGGAAAATGGGAAATTGTAGCTAAATGTACCTTTATGTAGAAAATATTAATCCCAATGTTTTACAAAATATTATACGTGTTGGCCACCTTTTTCTATACACACACACACACACACACACACACACACACACACACACACACACAAAGACTCCCCCTCCCCACGCACGGTGAACACATTCCAATATGTCTGTTGTTATGCATTTTAGTCTATGTCTGATGATTTTGGGGGGACATCCTGTATATAGGAGTAAACATCTGAGTTCCAAAATGTAAAGGGGAGGAATTTTTCCCAATTACCTTTTACAGACACTGGGGGGGGGGGGGAAGAGAAAATCCAAATTAAGGCTGATACTCTTGTTCTGTTCTCCTATAAGGGCACATATGTACTGTCTGTACCCAACAGCTCATATCCTATATCCTTTAGACAAATCAAAAGAAAGCACATTTGGGTATATAGAATCACATAACATAAAGATGTGGATTTTAAGTGTGTCACATAATTTCTGCTCAGAGATAATTTTATTTCTCTGGATTTTAAAGTAATATGTCCTACCAAGATTTTTGTATTGGGACAACTTGCATATTTAAAAAATAGATCAAGGAAAAATCTTTTAAAAGGTAGAATTAAACCTTGGCATTGTTTAAAGAAAAACATCCTCACAGTGATGCAATGTTTAGATGGAAAAGAATTATAACTGACTCCCATATAAAACTGATGTGGTTTAGATATAGACTGAGGAATCAGTATTTAGAAATGACCTCTGCCATGTATTCATGTTTATTCCTATGGGAATGTATGAGTTCTATAATTCTTTGTACATCAATATTCTTTGCATCTGGAAATATATAATTTTAATTTGGGCCATTTATTCTGACTTTAAGTGGAAGAAGGGAGAGGCCACAGGTTAGCATTTGAACTTGTTGTTTGTATACATAAAGGCTGAGTTACAGCCAGCATTAATCTACTGAAGGGCCCAGTCACCTAGAATTAATCCTCTGAATCTCTGGGCCAATATGTCCCATTCTGGGAGTTGTAGTCCAAAATACCAACCTTTTTAAACTTTAAAAATACCTTTTTGATCTCTGACATAATTACCAGAATCATACATTTCAGGAAGTCACCTCCACAACCTCTGTCTTTTTCAATTCACATTTTTGCCCTTTTCTGTTCATTTTTCAAAAACTAATAATTGAAAAATAGTTACATTGATTTATTGGGCACATCCTTCTTAATCATTAAATGAGAAACCAATGGCCAAATGCTAATCCTGACAAAATTAAAATGAGTAGCACTCCAGCAGCTGCCTTGTGTGGCTTCGTGTACTGCTTATGTTTTCAGTGGAAAGCACCAACGGTGTGTATGAGGGAGAATTGCTGAAATACTGTTGTTTAGCATAGTATGGTAAGCCACCTTCTTTGTAAGTTCCATTGAACTGTGGTGGCTTAGTGGTTAAGACGCTGAGCTTGGAGACTGGAAGGTCAGGGTTCAATACCCGAGGGAAGCATGATGGATCTTGGGGACATGAAAGGAGCCTCATTCTGGTGTCTCCTGAGCAGAGTTTCTCCAGCAAAAATCCTTTCAACTCAGAGTAATATCTCACACAAAATTTATTTATTTATTGACTGAAATGAGCCTTTTTAAAACTGTGACTTACTTAAGCAACTTGAACAGGCACATTTAATTCAATAAAATTAGCCTAAGAATTGACGTACCAAATCCCTGCTAATTCAGTGTGACTTGTTGGTGTATGCAACAAGATTTGGGCCAATATGTGACTATAGTGGAATCTTTGTAATTCTTCTGTAGATCTGTGAATGACAGCTGCATCTTCATCAATTTCTTGTCACAAGAAACACAAAGAACCTTTCTTAGGCAGTTGAACTGAATTTTTTAACTTGTCTTCTTGTTTAAGACATGACATTAGATCATATTAAATCTTATTATTCATATCAGACTTGCATGAATCTTTTAAAAGCTATGAATAGCCACTACTTTGGTGCTATCAGGACTGGTACCACAGCACACATGGATGGAGATTTAATCTTTTCATCTTTTGCTGTAGTTCCATTGAAGGTTCTCATGAAGGTGCAAGTCATCATGTGGGGTGGGGGAGGTTCAGTTATGTCAATGAGTCCACAGAAGTCTCAAAGGACTAAAACTGCAGCTAGCGATTGGATCTCAAACAGACAAAATGGAATCCAGGTAACAAGTTGAAAACCAGAATAATTTCATGCAATAGCAAGAATAGCAAATTTGTTCTTTTGGATGTACAAACTCACATTGTTTATGAGCAATAGTGTTCTCTCGGATGTATGGTATTGATTCTATAACAAACCCTGAAAAAACCAAATTAATATGAAAATGAGAACAGTTGTTTCTCCATTGCTGCTAATGTGATGCTTGTAAAAGCAACCTAAAGTTAGTTCGGGGTTTAACTGAACATCTGATAAACTGAATGCTTTGCACTTGCTTTTATGAATAAAATATTAAATAATTGCTTTTGAAGTAGAACTAGATTTTTCTTCTGATAAAGAGATGCGTGTAAAAAGATAATAAAGAGATATATGCAAAAAAGGAAAGCTGGAAGAAAATATGTTAGTGATACTCTAATAAAACTCATTGTATTTTTCTTTGAAATAAAACTAAAAGCAAAATGAGAACATTTTAGTAAATGCATTACCTGCCAAAGGCTAAAATTAATTATAATTATTTTGTTAATTAATTTGATTTTCCAACTTCCAAATGATCTTGACTTTAAAGAAAACTAAAAAGCTGCAGATAAAATAAATACGGATCTGAAATTATTTGATAATAAGAATGTAATCAAAATCAAGGGAGTCAAGTTAAGAACATACACCACTGCCATAACCAGCTAAAATCCTGTTGTTGGTGATCAAAGGCTTCCTTTCATGATTTTGGGGTGCATGTAGATTTTTTGCTTTGTTTAAGGGTCCCATGCACCCCAAAATCACCTTTAATGGATGGCAATTTTCCTTTAATGAATGGTGATTTGACACTGCAGCTACTGTCATCTCATCTACACATGCAAAGGTGCACAACAGGATTTCAGCCATGGAGAAATACTACCAGCAATTCCCATTATACATCTCATTGTAAATCTGCCCAGCTAGAATTATACTAGAGTTAATTTTATTAAATCAAAGAGTATCCCATTACTATGACCAATAAAAAAAATCAAATTAGTCACAGATCCAAATATTTGCAAGCAAACATTTCATTGGAAAATTTGTCTTCAATTTGCTATTGCCCAAATTGTTTTCAATTTGAAACCTAATGTTGTTCCTCAGAGTTTTTCAATTTTAAGGAAATGTCTCCATACCTTTACTCTATTAAAAAAATAGCATTAGAAAAAATATTAGACAATATTTTGGAGGCCTTCCATTGTACAGTATACATGTTTAGTAGCTCAGGTATGTCTCCATACCTTTACTCTATTAAAAAATAGCATTAGAAAAAATATTAGACAATATTTTGGAGGCCTTCCATTGTACAGTATGCATGTTTAGTAGCTCAGCTTTGTCAGGCATAAAGTATTCATCTTTGTGCCTTGAAACACAAGAAGAGATATTCCTCATAAGGCCACAATCTGGACCTTTGGCTGGTCAAGTCAAGGGATACAACATAGCTCCTGAATTTCCATAAATGTATGTGGTGTTGGAGGAGAGTTTTGAGAGTCCCCTGGACAGTGAGGAGAACAAATAGGTCAATCTTAGAAGAAATCAACCCTGACTGCTCCTCAGAAGGTCAAATAGTAAAGATGGACATAAAATGAGAAGATTCACTTGAGAAAGCCTTGATGCTTGGAAAGGTCGAGGGCAAAAGAAGAAGGGGACGGCCAAAAATGAGATGGCTAGATGGTATTGTAGACACAATGGGCATAGAGCTGAGCGAGTTGAGGAGGATGGTGGAGGACAGAATTGCCTGGCGGACAGTGGTCCATGGGGTCTCAGAGGGTCAGAATCGACTGTGTGATTGAACAACAACAACTAAAATTTTAAATTGCTAATCAGCTTTTTGAAGTAACACTACATGCTTTAACAAAAAAAGATGAATTCAGAGGCAGCAGAGTACCAGAATTCTAATCCCTATAGTTGAGTAGAAGGCTTGACCTTAGAAGTTATTCTGTCTCAGCAGAAACATAAACTGACACTATCTTCTGCCCCATATAATACTTTCAATTCTCCCCACCAGGCATAAAGGTCATAGGAGGGTGCATTACAGATGTCAGAACAAGCTTTGGTGGGTGTCATTAGCTTGGCGATACCATCATGTCTTGCTAAAACCATAATTTTTTTTAACAAGAAAAGGTAGTTTGCTTTCCTATACATCTACTTTAAAATGGAGACCTCAAGAGGAGATTGAATCAACCACAAAGGAAGTAATGCAAAGTTTTGAAGACACTACTCTGATGTATTATTTCAAAACAGTAGCTAACAATGTGAGTGAGGGGATGGGATCCGTGCTTACAAAACAACAACAACTAGACAATCCAATATATAGGTCAAGACTGGCTAGGATGGAAAATCAAACATTCTGCTCCAGTTAGACACAGCAAGTTTTGTTTTTCCACCTGAATATGACAGCCTTCTTG
This sequence comes from Furcifer pardalis, assembly GCA_030440675.1. Lineage (NCBI taxonomy): Eukaryota > Metazoa > Chordata > Lepidosauria > Squamata > Chamaeleonidae > Furcifer > Furcifer pardalis. The sequence goes on along the minus strand of CP126896.1, from coordinate 70,216,306 downwards.
CGTCACTGGCTGGGCGGCAGCCAGACTGCGAGAGACAGTGTTGTTGGGTGGATGACTCCACCAACCTTTTGGGAGAAGAATTTGACCACATGGCATGAAATGCATGAAATCCCACCAGTCCTTTAAGGTGTGCTTGCTCTACTGTTTGGATATATCCTTTGGCCGGTCTTCCCCTCGGCCAGCCGGCCTCGAGGAGCAACAGCTGCGGGACCCGAGCGGCGATAAAGACCTCCGCCGCCGCCGCCGCTGCCGCCTTTGGCCGGTCTTCCCCTCGGCCAGCCGGCCTCGAGGAGCAACAGCTGCGGGACCCGAGCGGCGATAATGACCTCCGCCGCCGCCGCCGCTGCCGCCTTTGGCCGGTCTTCCCCTCGGCCAGCCGGCCTCGAGGAGCAACAGCTGCGGGACCCGAGCGGCGATAAAGACCTCCGCCGCCGCCGCCGCCGCCACTGCCGCCTTTGGCCGGTCTTCCCCTCGGCCAGCCGGCCTCGAGGAGCAACAGCTGTGGGACCTGGGCGGCAGGCAACCATGGCCGTCTCCGCCCTCTCCCACGGACTCGCAGCATCTGTCCGGAGGATGGGTTTGTGGGGGACCGATGGCAGGAGACTTGGCCAAAAGACGCTACCCGGCTGTGCGGGTGGCCGCCGCACAGTGACATTTACAGCCGAGATGAGTGGCTGCGGTGACGTTCAGCCTTGGACTCGTTCCACCTGCCCCCAGGATCACGCCCTGCTGAGGGGCCTTAAGAGATGCTGTATGGTGGACAAAGAGGCTTGTTACCTGTCGTGGTGCTTTGTTTAATTTTGTTTAATTCTGTTTCTTTCTGTAAATTTGAATGAGGTTTATCGAATTTTTTGTTATTGCTTATTGAATTCTTTGTTACTGTAATGATATTTTTGCTTTGGTATTCTGTGATGCTGATGTCGACTATTATGATTTATTGATATATTGTCTAGGAACTTGTAACTGTAATTTTACTGTAATTTTATATGTGTTGTAAACCGCCCTGAGTTGGCTATGCCAAGTAGGGCGGTATAGAAGTTGAAATATAATAATAATAATAATATCAATTGGGGATGGGTGTGTGCATCATTTTTTCATGATGGTTTGGATATTCTACCAGCAGTAGCTAAATAAAATCCATCCCTTTCCCCATCTCTGGATCATCTATGCTATGTGCATTACTGGCACCTGCCCTCTAGTTTGAAGTATCATGTATACATCTAATTAGTTGTTCTGATGATCTTTCAGAAGAATAATTGTTCCTCTTACAAATAATTCAAATTTCTCCAGTGTGCAGTAACCTTAGATAATGTACCTCTGCAGCATGAACGTTCTTAGCCTTTAAAAGTCTCCGACAGATGGTTGACATATGGAACCATATGTTTCAAATGTTTGATTTACTCTATAACAGAGAGCCTGTGGATTGCACTCTAGCGATATTGCTGCACACGTGGGCTATGGAGTACTTTGATTGTTTGCAGCTGTAGAGGTATTTTGCCCAGTTCACTGCTAAAATAACAAACACAAAAGGCTTATGGATTTTATGGGAAATGTGAAGCAAATTTTGTATTAAAAAAATCCCGAAACAAAGTTCAGTTTCTTTAGAACTAAAATCAGCATCCTTGGCAGAATAGAAAAACCTGTCAGTGTCCCTTTTGTTGAAAGGTATGTATGTTGTATACTTGTTCCTAAAGAAAAGTAGCAGAAATTACTCTATAACTCAGCTGAGAAGCATTTGTTCCCTGGTATCCAAACATTACTATAAATGATATAAACATCTACATAGACATGCACACATGCATGTACTGATTGCCTACAATTAATACAAGTGCCTACCTGTTCAATTGTTTATCCTTCCACTCGCTCTTAAGAATTTTCTGATTTCTTGGACAAAAAGTCCAATAATTCTGCATTCTGGGAGTTCTACCTGACTTATAGATCCCTAAGCATTATTTATTTATTTATTTGGGGAGGCCCCCTCAACTAGATAGCTTTGAAACCCAGTTAGACCTAGTTCTGCCTAGCTTTCAGTTCAGAAGAAAAACTCCTAGGTAAGGCAGGAATAGGAACCTTTGGGTGGAGCTAGACCTAGTAAACCTCAATGCCTTCCAGTTTTTAGTCCCTTTCCTCCCAGGTGAGCCACATTGGGTATCTGTAGTGAAAGGCATGTGAAATCAGAACTCCCAGAAGGGAGAATTATAGCATAACTACTCATTCTGTTCTTTCCTGCTGTTCTGCAATGAAACAGGAAGGTTTAACAGAGATTTGGGCACATTTCTTTCAATGTGAATAGAAAACTTGCAGTTGAGGACTATGATAAACCAAAATTTCACATTACATAAGGGCTCCTACTCATATTTTCATGAATCTGAGTTAAAAATCCCTTTGTATGTTCCCATTCATTGTTGGCAGTGACAATCTGAGAATGGCAAAGAGTTGAAAAGAGATTGCAAAAACAGATAAAAGCTACATGTGGCCTGTGGCTATATCTTGTTTATACCTCCTTGAGGAAATGTAAGCATTTCCTTGATTGTTTGTCTGTTTGTTTATTAATCATGACAGAAAACAAAATATGCTTCTGGCACACATTTAGGTTATGTGTCTCCTTTTATTGGACATGCAAGCAACAACCACACTCCATAATGTTCTTTTTTGCCATCAAAGTTTGCAGGTTTTGTCCCCAATTTTTGTTTAATACTCAGTGCCTTTTAATGAACACATGTGATCTAGAGAGAAGCTGATGATTATTTTTCATCTTGAAAATGTTAAGCTTTCCAACATTCATTATGACATGTTTGAAAGCTCATCTGGGGGTTACTTCTAAAGTTAGGATTAAGGTTGAACCAAACATTTGCAGAAGACTTTCCTACCCAATGAAACATTGCCTTTTAAGATAGATTAGATCTGGGTACAAAGTCAGCTATGATTATTGAAGCTTTACAAGAGAAGTTCTCCCGGGCGTTTTACCAAATGAAATGGCCAAATGAACCAAAAGAAATGGCTGAGAAATCCAATGAAACATCTAAAAGACCCGATGAAGCATACAAATTCTGACTATCTAATATAATCAGGTGGGGAGTTCATATGATGTCATGTTACACTTCACTAGGAAATGAATCAAGGTAATTGACACAAATGAATAAAGGAGAACTTAAGGGAGAGAGATACAATTGAGAAGATTTGTTGAATGATTTAATAATGTGGCTGTCAATTGCAAATTAAAAAAGCAGAATAACTAAATAGCCTGTGGGACCACGATAAAATTCAGATAATTATAACTACAGATAAATGGGAGGTATGTTTACATAAGGGGCACATAGGGCATTTAGAGATTTAATAATGGCAGTCTTACATTATGTGCTAGAGTCACCTTCTGGCCACAAAATATTGCCTTTTGGTGAGGTACATACATTTGGATCTAGAGGAGAAAAACTCTGGTGGAAAGGGCATGGCAATTGTGAGAAGCATCATGTTAAGACTTCAAGAGGGAGGGTGAATTCTCTAGTAAGGAGAGATCTCTTCTAGATCTCAGTGACCTCCATAAATAGAAAGATGGGAGAGATGCAGACTCCAGTTCATTACCAACAGCCAGATTATAAATTTCATTTATTTTACAACATAATTTGCTATATGCATATCCTGATAATCTGCCATGGACCACTCTGGATGGCTTATATATACAGGACAAACACAAATCCAGTGGAAAAAAAATATATCCAACCCACCAGTAACATCAAAATTAATTCTTAACATTACAAGCCAGGGGAAAACAAAAAAACAACAACAGCCAAACTTTAAAAGACATGCAGGCAAATATGTATATAGGAAGCATGATATTTCTGAGGGCCTCCCTGAAGAGACCCACCTTCACTAGTTAGTGGAATGTTAACAGTGAGGGGGCCTGGGGAAACTCAGCTGGAAATGAATTCTAGGCTGATGTGGCCACCACCAAGAAGGCTCAATTTCTTCTATACATCTTTGAAACCTCCTTTGGGTTGGAAACTTGCAGCCCTAAGGCCTTCTGGTGGCCTAGACAATATTTAGCTGGAGAAGATGCTCTGAAAAGTACTGCGGTCCCAAACGATGTAGATTGATCCTTGAGTGGCACCAGATCTCTGGACCCAAGGGGTTAAAACTAGCTCCTCGAGTTGTGATCAGTAAGGTTTTCCCCTAAGCTGTGAAAAAAGAAAAAAAGAAACCCTAATTATACACCTGAAGGATTTTGACAAAGAAAAAGCACAGAAATTGATATTTCTGTTTCTTGGACTACAAAAGCCATCAGTTTCCATTATGGGAGTTCTGTCTGACAGATGCCTTAGATAAAGGTAAAGGTTGTCCTTGCTTGAAAGCCAATCAGATCTGACTCTAGGGTCAGTATTCATCTCTGTTTATAGCCAAAGCATTGTCTGGATCTGCAGATGTTTCTGTGGACATGTGGCAGGCATGACTAGACACCAGAGTGCACAGAACGCTTTTTACCTTCCCACCAAAGTGGTACCTATTTATCTGTTTGCAGTTTCTTGCTTTTGAACTGCTCAGTTGGCAGGAGCTGGGACAGAGACAGAAGCTCATTCCGTCATGCAGCATTTGAGTGTCAAACTGCTGACCTGCCAACCTTCCAGTCATCAAGTTCAGCATGTTAACCACTAAACCACCACAGTGTTTAGTTCAAATTGTTTTTTTTTAAACTGTGCAGGCTTATGATGGATGTGAACCTCCTAACTACCACATAAAAATGAATCTTGATGCAATAGCATTGGCACATCAACACTCTTCCTCGCCTTACAGTCACCTAAATGTGGCTCACTAAGGAAAAGGGCTTAACTCCACCCCAACTTTCTTTTTCTGCCTTGATGTTAGCTGGGAGCATTATTTCTGAACAGAAAGCTAGGCAGAGCTAGTCCTGTTTGAATGCCAAAGCTTTCCAACCAAGGCCTTTATCAGCAGGTGAGCAACATTCAGGTGCCTGTAAGTGGTGAGTCATGCAGAAATCCCAGAATGGAAAATTATGAGATTTGAGCTTGTTTTTTAAAAAAAAAATAGCAAAAGGAAAATTTATATAAAATGTATCTTCTTTTCTTCTTTAAGAAGAATATTAGCTATCATTATGGCAATCAGCCACGAAGATTGACCTGGGAGAAATATAATGCAGCGGCCCTTCACCTGCCTTTCCCATTGCAGCATGACACCTGTGCCACTGATGTAGTTCTGTGAGTCACTATCTGGTCCTGAGCCCTTTTGGCACACAAAGTCCTCCTAAGCCCCAGGCTAGGACTGATGAAACTACTGCCATCCATCAAGATGGATTCAAGTGGGATTTAATCCACTTGGGAACCATCACCCTTCCCTGTGGACTTTGCCACCCAGTGTTGTTTGTCCTCAGAATTGTCAGGTTAGCTAATTGCTACCTGACAGTTGCTGTTGAGTCACTGGCAGTATGGTCTACTCTATTACGATAGTAGGATAACTTTTATTACAGACTGTAATAAAATGTTTATCACTCAGATAAGTGTATGAATATTATATAATTTTGAAAAGTGCACATGGAAGTGTTTTCACATTTCAGCACTAAAAAGTAAGTGCTCACAAGCAAATGGGGACCTGAATAATCATAGTGAATCTGGCCAGTAAAAATAAGAGCTTCCCTGACATGGATGTACCCTTCCCTAGTATGCTCTATGAATGGGAATAGAGATAAGAACCAGCTTGGTGAGAGGCAGCACAATGAATTAGATCTGCAGTGTGAAATAACAGTGAGTAGAATCCGGTATTTGATGAAATGCTGAACCACATTAATGTATTTCCTTTAAAAATGTTTTTATAAAATGCCCTTTGACCTGTCATGAGATTATATACAAAAGGAAGATTAAAGCAACTTTAAACAATACAATATCCTTCAAAAACTCAAACAGAAAGCATCAAAACTGACACCCTAATGTTAAAAATTATTAAAAGCTAAACAGAAAAAAAGAGAGAAATATTTAGTGATTGCCTGAAAGTAATCAGAAATGGAGCCAGTTTTATCTTCTTTGTATTCCATTATAATTACTGTATACTCAAAACACATTTCAGTGTATGAGAAAGCGTTCCAAAGGATAGAATATTAATTCTCTTAATACCATGACTACAACATGGTAGATGTTTTACATTAATGTAGATATTCTACATTAATGTTTCACCTCTTCCCTAGTGAGATCAAGTTGACATACATTGTTTGTTCCCCTTGTTGCCTCATCAACAAGAATCTAAGGCACAAGCAAGCAGTAAAATCAAGCCAAAATAGAAGGTACAAGACGTACAGCAGCACACAGTAATGTCAGTCCGAAGGAAGAAAAAAAGAATGCTCATCACTCATGCCCTTCTATTAATTCAATATTCTACCTATCCTTCAGCATTTTGATTGGCTTCTGTTGACCTTTGTTAGTCGCACCATCATATCTTTGCAAAAGCCCTCATAAAACTATTGGGTGAAAATTTTATCATGTGATTGGCACATGAAGTGTTAAAGGAAGATTAAATGAAGAGAGAAACACAAAAGTACTCAAAACAGGCATGCCCCCCTTTTGCATGAATATGAATCATTCATGTTTTAGAGGCCCTGTTTCAGAAGTCAGAAAATGACCTTTCCTGTAAACATGAAAGTTCCATTCCCACCCAAAAAACATTCAACAACTAATTTATTCTTATGGAGGGAGCTAAAATTGATCTAAGAGTTTAATAATGTAAATGCAGTGTTGAGTGCATGTGACAGGAACAGTAAAATCAGATAGGGAACAAAACAAAGCAAAACAAGAAAAAAGATAAAATGCTGTGACACCTTAAAGACTAACCGGTATATTTTAGTATGAGTTTTTGTGCAAGAAAAGTCACGACAGCCCAAATGTATTACCATTGTGATATGGGCCAATGAGGATGGGCATCAAGTGAAAATGTTGCATTTTATATGGCCAGTAGTCACTGATTCTGTATCATTTGCCTTTGATAGACATTGCTATAGAACCCACAGACAAAACACTGCCCTAGCTCTACTAATATTTTAATTGATTCCTCATTCTCAGGGATGTGTTGTAATCACTAATCTTCCTAATGTATTAGCTTCACTAAGCCTTATTCGCCCTCATTTATTCATAAAAGGAGGATGAAATCAGCCATCATTCCCCAAAGTGCAAATCAGAACTCTGCACTTGGATGCCACGTAGGAGTTGCACGCACTGCTCTGATGTCAAAGCCTGGCCCAAGAGAACTCTTTTCTCTCAGGCCAAAACCATAATACTGTTAATTAATAATAATTATAAAGCTGGAATGTTCTTATGATGAAACATATAAAAGCTGTAGAGATGTAGAAGTTTGATCCATATAATTTATGCATTCCTGCTAGTTCTAAAAGAAGGGATGAACAGATCTCTCACTTCCTTATTATTCCATGGCTTTACTCTATACTGTGATCCATTCTCCTTGCCTTCTGCTTAAGCTTAGATAATTTTGAAAATTAATTTTTAAAGTGGAAGAGGCACAGTTTGCTGCAATGTTTAGTTCAAACTGTGTTTTTTAAATCTCTGCAGAGTTATGATGTATATGAACCTCCTAGGTAAAGGTAAAGGTTGCCCTTGGTCAAAAGCTATTCATATCTCACTCTAGGGTTCAGTGCTCATCTCCGTTTATAGACAAAGAGCCAGCACTGTCCACGTCTGTAATCATTTCCATGGACATGTGGCAAGTATGATTAGACAATGGACTGCATGGAACAATGTTTACTTTCCCACCGAATTGGTACCTATTTATCTACTGTACAGTACTTGCAATTTCTTGCTTTTGAACTGCTAGGTTGGCAGGAGCTGGAACAGAGATGGAAGCTCACTCTGGCATGCAGCACTCGCATGTTGAACTGCTGACCTGCTGACCTTCCAGTTATCAAGTTCAGCATATTAAACTCCACAGTGTTTAGTTCAAACTGTGGTTTTTTTTAAATCTGTGCAGACTTATGATGCATATAAACCTCCTAACTACCATACAGAAATGAATTTTGATGCAATAGCATTGGCAAATCAACATTCCCCCCTCCATGAGTCAATCAGTGCAATGTATGTATACATGAACCTATGTTTTTCTGTGTTTGACTTCATAAAAGTCCCATCCTTTTTTACCTGAAGTACCTGAGCAAACAAGTGCATTGAGTACAGCATCATATAAGAAGAAATCACCATTAGGATGGATTGATAATACGATTAAACAAGAAATCCTGTAAATGCTATAATTCAGTTAATGCAGATATTTGCTCCAGTCTGGCCTGGTTATCCTGCTATAGTAATAGAGTAGTAGGCCATACTGTCAGCAACTGATTGTCAGGTGATGGTTAACTAATCTGACAACCCTGAGGACTAATGGTCTCAAGTGAATTAAATCCCACTTGAATCCATTCCCACTTGAATCCATCTTGATGGAGGGCAGCAGCTTCCTCAATACTGGTGTTGGATTGAGGAGGACCTTGTGTGCCAAAAAGGTTCAGGACCAGAAAGTGACGCATGGAACTGGATCAGTAATATGGTTGTCAAACTGTTATGTGCAAGGCAAATTGAAGACTTCTGTATTATATTGTCCCCAGGACAATCTTCATGGCTGACCAACATGATGATTGCTAATACTCGAACACTTGAACAAGAAGAAGATATTAATTCTTCACTGCAGGAGGGGTTATTTCCTGCATCATTAAAACATGCATTTGTGTGCCCCCTCCTGAAAAAAACATTGCTCGATCTGACTATAATAGCCAATTTTATACCATGTCCAATCTCCCTTTCTTAGGGAAGGTGTTGGAGAAGGCAGTGGCATGGCAGCTACAGGGGGTCCTGGATGAAGCGGATTATCTGGACCCTTTCCAGTCAGGATTCAGGCCTGGATCTGGTACCGAGACTGCATTGGTTGCAATTTTGGATGATCTCTGGTGGGAGCGGGATGGAGGTAACCCATCCATCCTGTCTCTTCTTGACCTCTCAGCAGCTTTTGATACCATCGACCATGGTATTCTTCTGGAACAGCTCCATGGACCTGGGATCCAGGGCACTGTGTGGTCTTGGTTTTTCTCATTTCTGATGGGTCAGACCCAGTCGGTATGGTTGGAGGATGAGAAATCCAGCCCTAGGCCTCTTCAATACGGGGTGCCTTAGGGCTCGGTCCTCTGACCTCCCCTATTTACGGTAATATCTACATGATGCCTCTGGGGAAGATCATCTGTGAAGTATCAAAACTGAAGTATCATCAGTATGCTGATGATACTCAACTGTACATCTCAGCCCAAGGTGATCCAAGTGATGCAATCGAAGACCTATCAAAGTGTCTGGAGGCTGTTAGCGTCTGGATGGGGGACAATGGGCTACAATTGAGTGGCTATGGATTGGGGCCCTGTGTTATCTCTGGAGCGACCATATTTGGTTCTGGATGGGGCTATTTTTCCCCAGACAGACCTGGTGCGTAACTTGGGGGTCCTCCTGGACTCGCGACTACTGCTCGAAGAGCAGTTGGCAGTCATGGCCAGGAGTGTTTTTGCCAGTGGTGGGATGTCAAAAATTTTACTACCCCACCATGTCGTCATCACAGTGTGGGCGGAGCTAATGTCATGACATCATGGGCAGACCCAATGTCATGATGTGGGCGGGGCCAAATAAAAATAAATAAATAATAAAAAATAAAAATAAGCACACACACACAACCCTCAACCAAACCACCCACCCACCCACCCAGTACGTCGATATAGGTAAAGGTATTAAATATAAATTAAAAGACACACAGACACACCACATCCAAAGGTGAGTCACTTACCCTGGGGAGCAGGCTATAGGGAGCTTCAGGCTAGCAGCTTCTCTTCCTCCTCCCCACTTGGGAGGACAGCAGGGTGGCTGTGCATATGAGCCAAGCACTGTGCCGCGCATGCGCAGTGGGGCAACCAGTGAAAAGGTAAGCCCCGAAGGTGGTCCCCCCCCCCAAAAAAAAAGCTGCTACCAGTTCTCTGGGACACTGGGAAAAGTTACTACCAGTTCTGGCGAACTGGTGAGAACTTGTTACATCCCATCACTGGCTTTTGCACAACTTCATGTGACCCACCAGTTATGTCCACTCCTGGATTGGGACTCCTTGCTCATGGTCACTCATGCTCTGGTCACCACTAGACTAGACTACATGGGACTTGTAACAGAAGGGACCTGCTGCCCGGGTATGCCCCAACATTCTTCTGAATTGTGCTTCTCTGGCTGGACAACCCAGGCCTCGGATATGTGTAGAAAAGGTAGCATTAGGCCAAATAACCACTCCAAATTTCTTCAGATATTTTAGAAATGTATTAAAAATACAGGATATCGTTCATCAAAAGATCGGCAAGCATTTCAAAGCAGAAATTAACCATTAAGGTTCCAGGGAAAGCCTTCTGCCCCCTCCTTCCACAAGTCTCACATTTTGCAGAATCACTGCACAGAATTCCATGTGGTTCAATTGTTTTGAATTCTTGTTTCTCCCCCAGATCCAGAATTGCCATTTTAAGTGTACTAAAACTCAATTAAGTGGGTACAAAGCTAACAGAAAAAGCACCTTTTAAAAATGGGCCTATTCTGTTACAGGGCTGCCCTTGATGATCATTCAGAGGTTACAACTGGTCTAGAATGCAGCTGCCCATGTGGTGATGGGGTCCGGGCATTATGCCTGTGCCTCGCCACTGCTCTGGTTACCGGTGTGCATCTCGGTGCAATTCAAGGTGCTGGTTATAACCTTTAAAGCTCTACATGGTAGTGGGCCAGGATACTTAAGAGACCGCATCTCCCCAAGAACATCTGTCTATCCAACCAGAGCAGACTGGAGAGGCTCTCTGAAGATACCATCAGCTAGAGAGGCCCGACTCTCTAGCACTAGAAGGATGGCCTTTTCCGTGTTTGCTCTGGCCCTATGGAACCTCTTACCAACTGAGTTGCACCCCCAGACAGAGTTATTGCCCTTCAGGAAAGAACTAAAAACCTGGCTGGCAAAGCAGGTGTGGGACACCGGTGATGTGGTAACCCCACCCTGCTGGCCTATATAGTGTAGGCCTCTCTGTTCTTTTAGTCGTTCTTTTAACCATAATTTTTAAATAACTGATGGGGAGGGAGAGGTAATCTTTAAGGTCAACTAAGGGTTTTTAAGGGTTTTAATATTTTATGATTGTAATGTTTTTATCACTGTTGTTATGCTGCCCAGAGTAGCTCGTTCGATTTGGGCAGCAATATATAAATTTGAATAATAAATAAATAAATAAATATGTGCAGATGGGGACAAAGGAAATCATAGAGGGGGGAGGAGCATTCTGATGTAATTCCGCTGTTGCTTCAAGTTTGCTTTATGTGTGGCAGGTTAACAACGGTTCATCTCACACACAACCACAAGCACACATATGTGTATTAGTAGCTTTTATTTAAGAGTGGGTGGGTGGGTAGATGGGAGTGAAGAAAATGGAACACTATGGCAAAGTGTACATCCACAGTGGTCTAAATTACTTTTTAATCCACAATGACCTATTAAGGAAACAGCACATCCAAGTCACAAAGAAATCAAAAGATGAAAACAGCACTGCAGACAAGTCATGAATTTTATACACTGGGATATTTAGGATATATGCATATAATAGAAGTTGTGCACCCATTTGGTGCACAACTTCTATCATATGCATAAATAAAAAATATAAATATCAAGGAGATGGTTGTGCTTGGTTGGTATTATTTTTTTTTCTCTGGAAGCTCACCCTGCTTGCATAACCCATATGGTTTTGCCATAAGGCAGACAGCAGTCTCAGGCAGTAAAACCCAGGGAGGAGTCGGGGGTGGTGGTATAACTGTAAGATGGTGGTGGTGGACAAGCAGTAGAAACATTCTGCACAAAATACAGATACTTATCTGTAGGATAGAAAGCAATAGCTCTTTGTATTGCTCTGTTTGGAGGTAAGAAATTCTATAGATTCATCAATAAATTGTGTCACTGGGACAAGACTATATCCCTAAAATTAGTAATCTCAAATGAAGTTGTTCTCATGTTCTCTTCCATGAGAGCTTTTGTTATTGTTCAGTCGCACAGTTGATTCTGACCCTTCATGACTCCATTGACCACCACATGCATCTTATTTATTTTACAGTAAAACCCCGAATTACATATGCCTTGAGTGCTATAAAATTCAATTTACATAATGATTTCATGCTGAAACCATGTCCCGATTTACACAATTTCCTATGGGCTTGCTTTAAGGTACATAAAGATTCTTTTCCCTATGGGTTTGCTTCAATTTACATAAAATTTTCATTTTTTTCTATGGGTTTGCTTTGGGTTACGTAAAAAATTAATTTTTCCTATGGGTTTACTTCAAGTTACATAAAAAACAATTTAAGCAAAAGCCTACAGAACTGACTTTTTTTCATAAGTAGGAGTTTTACTGAATTTATTATTAATATTAATACTTTCAGGGGTGGGAAGAGAATAACTCTTTTTCTTGCTCTAGTTGAGGGCATGAATTCACATACAGGCTCATCACTGGGACATTTGCCATGTTGACACAACCCAAATGGCCAAGAATTAGGTCTTTAGTGAACATTATTTCCATCTGTAGATTTACAGTAGTGTAGGTTAATTTAATAGGCCTTCAGCCAGAGCTTTCCCTTTACAAATAGAAAATTAATTTCCAAATGTAGAAAAATAATGGAGATGATGACGGAAGTGGCATAGCAAATGTGCTTCTCCTTCTCCTCACAAATTTGTTAAGCATACAATGGAATGCCTGAGTAGGATCAATATCTGAACTAAATCTAGTGTATTAGGTATTTGCCTTTTCACCCTCTAATAGCATCTGGCTTGTTCCATAAGCAAAACAGCTGCTAAAAATTATGCAAGAAAACTGATAAATCTGCAGTTACTTGAGGAATTGTAGAGTTTTGGGCAAGGCTGAAGAGTGAAACAGCACCCAGCTGCACAGGGGCTGAATTGCAAGACGGCATTTCAACAATTGTTCTTTTTTACCTTACTGTGTGACTATAGTGGAGTATTTTGAATGAAATATTTCTCATGTTTCAACAACATATGCATGCTGACTATTGCACATGGTGGCTCAGGAATTATGGGAATTGTAGATTAAAAAAGGACCTTTTCCAAACTATGGTCACCATTCTTTCTCTCAGATGCACGTACCTGGCATTCGGATGGCATGTGATCCTATGGCAAACTCCCTATTATTAGAACAGCTCTATTAATTAATCCTCGTCCCAACCTAGCAGTTTGAAAATAAGAAATTGCAAGTAGATAAATAGGTAACACTTCAGTGTGGAGGTAACAGTGTTCCATGCACTCTGGTATCTAGTCATGCCTATCATATGACCACAGAAACATTTGCAGGCGCAGACAGTGCTGGCTCTTTGGCTATAAACAGAGATGAGCACTGCACCCAGTGGTGGGCAGCAACAAGTTCGCATCCCCCAGGAGGAGGAGGAGTAAAATTAGGTGGTCTCTGGGCTGGGGGATGGCAAAATAGGTTGGCCACACCCACCTCCCTACCCTGCCCCATCAGGTTTTGTCCCTACAAGTGGTTCAAGGTCTCCCTTGCTCAAAAGCCGGTCATATCCGACTCTAGGGTGCAGTGCTCATTTCCATTTACAGCCAAAGAGACAGTGCTGCCTATGTTTGCAGATGTATACATGGCCATATGGCAGGCATTACTAGATCGCCCACAACGTAGGCTCCACCCATGATGTAGGCTCCACCCATGACGTAGGCTCTGCCCACGGTGTGGTAGCGAATTTTTTTGCTGCCCACCATTGACTGCACCCTAGAGTGTGATACAACTGGCTTTCGAGCAAGGGTGACCTTTATCTTTACCTTTATTAATTACCAAATCCTTCAAGTGGTCTGGAGTGTCACCAGCCTAGTCATGCTGGTTCAGTATGACTGATGAACATCAAGATTGGAGGAAACTGCTAAGAGACATTATTAACTGGCACTTGCCTATTCCACAGGATTTGCTTGAAAAATTTAAGGTACAATGGGTAATCCCCCCTCCCCCCCCCACTGGTATAGAATTCACTACATCCTAACATTCATAAAGCTGTATTTGGTAAAGATTACATTACCAAATGCCTCCTTTTTTAAAAAATGAAAAGAAAAAAAATCTGACATCAAATGTGATTTATCCTGAAAACTATTGAAAGACACTGCTTTCTAACAAGAGCATATGTTTCCAAATTCAACCCTAACTTGCAGTGAATTGCTTCAGTAAAGCCACTTATATTAGTTTTGCTAATCTTAATGGGTTCAAGAGGCAAATGTTCTAACAATCCATTTCAGACCATCAGTTGAGTGTAAATTTCTTTTTCTAATTAAAAATGTTTGACCACAAGAGGGAGTTCCTTGCCAACTGTTTATCTTTCATGAAAGAAAAGTGTACAATGCACTACTCTGAAGATAAATGTGAAGTTATTTTCATATTTTTCTAAGATAAATTAATTACCTGTTTATTTTGGCAAGTACAGAATAAGGCAACTTGATCTCACAGTTATTTTTCCAGCCACAAATGAGTTGCTCAATATTTACCAGAAAAATAACAAGAGAGAACCGCAATTCTTCTTCTTCTTCTTCTTCTTCTTCTTCTTCTTCTTCTTCTTCTCCTCCTCCTCCTCCTCCTCCTCCTCCTCCTCCTCCTCAACATTTCATTTCATTTCATAGATTTATATACCGCCATAATGTGGTGGACTCAGGGCCAGTGAGCACCTCACTGACTATACAATAAAACAAGTTAAAACCAATATAAAAATGATTAAAAACCCTTAAGAACATTTTGCAATATTGCCCACCACTGTGCCATTTTGCTATCTAATTTTTTTAAAATAAAATCAGCATAACATTAACACTAAAATTGATTACAGGAGTGGGGGAAGCCTCAGACGGGTCGGTGTCCTAGGGAGGATGCGTTCCCTGAGGTATCCTGATCCACTACCATGAAGGGCTTTAAAGGTGACAAACAGCCAAAATGAAGCCATCTTTTGGTGAGTTTGTTCTGAAGTTCCTTTCTCCTGACCTAGTGTAAGAAAGATTAGCTGGCATAAGGCAGCCATTGCCCAGGGTCACTCCATTTGTGGTTCAAAAATACCACAATCTTTGAGGAGGCTGTTTCTGTGTACCCCAGAGAATTGCAATAACAAAATTTGTTGTTCCTGTTGCTCTTGTTGCTGTTGTTGTTAGAGTGGTGCCATGTTGTATGTGCAGACGTATCAGACAAGAAACAAAACAAAAGTAAAAATAAAGACAATAATATTGTGGCAGCTAAAGACTAACTGCTATATTTTGATGTGAACCTTTGTGGGGTAGGTCAACTTCCTCAGATATATTATTATTTGATAAACTGAATTCTACAGAAACAAAATTCTGGATTAAATATTACTTTTATGGGATGACAAACATTTGTAGGTGAGATGAACTCTTGAGTTCTCCAGAAATCTTCCTCAGACAAAGGTGGTATAAAAAATTCAAAGTAAAGGAAACAAGACATTCCAGAAGTTTGAGCCAGATGTGCTACTTGTTGTTCTTATGTATAGACTAGTAAAAGCTAGATGGCACTTGAGACAGAGGTGGCATAGTGTCACTTTACATTCTGTAACATTCCAAAGACATATTCAATGTTCAGGATATGGTTATTTGGAATGTGAAACACAGTAAAGCAGGGTGACCTTGCCCCTTCTACTGTCATTTTTCTAAATTTAGAGACACACCGTTTGAAAAAGAGAGTCTATTCTGTGTGGAAAGGCTATGTAGGTAGAGGCCTTCTTTGTAACCCATTATTCTTCATATGAAGAGTGATGATAGAGCAGGGCAAAGGAAACCTGTTCCTTTTACTTGATCACTATTAACCCTGTTCTGCATGTCTGAATTGGGCCTTACATACCCACAAATCAGAAAAATAAAATGCAATAATGCAGGTGAAAGGATAGACAATGCCAATTCAAAGAGGCAAAGTTATTGAAGAGCAGGAAGCTGGTTTTACTTTCACACCTGGCAGTCACAGGCAGAATGGCTGTCATTCATTTCTGTATGAAAAAGTAAAGCACTTTGGTTAGAAATGCTGTTATAGAGCTAGGAATACAGTTGTACCTCGCTTAAAGAGCATAATGCGTTCCATAGGATTGCTCTTTAAGCGAAACACCATTGTAAATGACCAGTTGTGGGGGGGATTGTGAACCCCGATTTATTTGTTATGCGAGTTTTTGGTTGGTTTTATTTGTTAAGCGAAGCGAACATTCAGAGAAAACTCTGCTCTTTATGCGAGTTACTCTTTAAGCGAGACGCTCTTTATGCGAGGTTTGACTATACTTGTGCTCCTTTCTTAATGCTACTAATGTGGGGTGGGAGGGCATTCCTGACCCAGAGAGTTCCTGCAGGGAAATTCAGTTGATTTGCTATCACAGTTTTCCTTGTAATCTCAGAGATCACTCTCCCCATAATGGTAGGCATTTTGCTAGTTTATATTAAAAGCATCCATTTGTGCCCAGTAGTGCCTTCTTCGAACCAATCATAAATCTTTTCTTTTATTGTTTAATGTGTCACCTGATTACTCCATTCTTTTGCAATTTTTTAAGATATGAAATTTCCTCTCTACATTGCCAGCTAGACATTTACATTACTCTGAACAGATGTGACATATTAAAATTGTATTGTAATGTGGCTTTAAAGCATTGCATTACCATGGTGATTTTATCACAAGTGTTATTTGTCTAATAATTGGACATATTTTGTACCTTGTGGACAATTTTAAACCAGTATTTTTTTTAAAAAAACCCAACTTTTAAATGGTCCTTATGCTATGATCCTAAGAACATTTACTTGAAAGTAACTTTCATTTAAATCCATGAAATTTCCTTACTCATAACTATGCTGAATGGAGTTCCAGTTCTTTTATTTTCAAGGCAAATTTACTATTCATTTTACATGAATCTTTCAGTCTTGCTGCACTATTTATGTATATACATGTTATGCTCCTACAGAAGAATATTCAAATACATTTCTCAGTCTGTTTCAACCTGTATCTGACATGTTGTATCAGATGGAGTCATAATTTCAAACTATTTCCTCTTAATTTAATGAGACATTACAAACAAAAGAAATGCCATATTTAAAAGATACCAGAAATTCCTGCCCCCACCCCAAATAAGTCCATAAAGGGAAAAATACACTCTAGATCAGTGGCGAACCGATGGCACACATACCAAAGGAGGCACTCGGAGCACTCTCCATGGGCATGCACACCATCACCCCAGCACAGAGTTTACCCCACCCCTCTGCCCAGCAAACCAGTGGGAGTGCTTTCTCCCTCCCCTGTCAGGGGTAAGGTAAGCAGCTCACATGCGGCATGAGGGTGTGATGTGGATGGCAGCCTGCTGAGTCTGTGGTGAAGGTGAGTTTGGGCACTCTGTCTCTAAAAAGTTCGCCATCTAGATAGAGGCTGTTTTATATTTAAATTTGCATGTTCAGTTGAAGAATACAGGGATCATGCACATTAGTCAAATGGAATTGAAACTGTGATTCTTACATTTAGGGTTTGTTCCTTAAGTCTGTTGGACCAGCTACTGAGTGTTGGATGGTGCCTAAATGAGATAAGGGGTCAGAATGCAAAATTACTGATGGCAGAGTTAAAGTTGGATACCAGAAGTAGAAATTAAGAGTATGTGACGAGAGGGGAAATCACTTACATCTGATTTGTCATTCACTTTCGTTTTTTGTCCACCAGCAACCTTCACTGCAGCAGCAGTCCTCATCACAACTGTACAAACCCAAGGAGCAGCATTTGAATGACTGTGGAGAGTCCCCGAACTGAGCTCCATGAAGGAGCCAGATGGCTCTGGGGAAGGAGAAGTAAGGAGCCCTGGCTGAAGATGCAGGAGCCCTGTATAAACTAAAAAGCATCCACCCTCTTCAAGGCAGCTACTGAACAGCAGCAGTATGTGTAAATGTGTTTATATGTTATGGAGAATGTTGCCACCCTCCCCCCCCCTGCCATGCCACAATTTAAGCAACACACTGGTTTTACAATGGACCATTAAAGAGAGAGTTGCTGTGGGCTCTTGGTTGGATCAAACCACATTAGACTGAGGGGGCCAATGTGGATCATGCAGCCTCTCTACGATCACCTAATCTGAATAGAAGTGTAAAATAGGCTGTGAATCAAGTCATAGCAAAGCCAAATTATTCCAAACTGTTGCCAGTGTAGTCAGTGCCTCAGTCCTTTTCAGAGGAGGGAAACACAATATGATCATGTTTGATAGCAAGGAGATTAGTGATGTAGTGGATCCAGGACTCACAGGAATGAAACCCCAGGAATTTTCTGAGCAGCTGGGACATAAACATTATTTGCCACCTTTAACCACCTCAAGCTGACTTCTTTCTGAACTTAGCTCAGTTCTCACAGTAACTGGCAGGGAAATAGATTATTTTAGGAACAGTGTGTTGCTGCAAGCTATCCCTGCTGTAATGCAAAACATTTGAAGACCATTTAATCTTGTATAATTAATTAAGAGCTAGTTGCTTTATTAAAGACATGCCTCTCATTTGTTGATAATGGCTGGGTCTAACATTCTCGACTCTCAGGAGCCCTGGTGGCGCAGTGGTTAAGCTGCTGTCCTGCAACCAAAAAGTTGTGAATTTAATCCTGACCAGGGCTCAAGGTTGACTCAGCCTTCCATCCTTTTGAGGCTGGTAAAATGAGTACCCAGTATGTTGGGGCAAAATGCCAATTAACTTATGATCTGCCCAGAGAATGCACTAAGCGCTATGGGTCGGTATATAAATGTGATTGCTTTGCTTTTGGTGATGGTGGTAATGGGGGTGAAGAGCATTGTTACTCAGAGATAAGCATTATAGCATGAAAAGAGAAGGAAGCTTCCAGTCATTCTCATACTAGCCTGCTTTCCTGTAATGTACACACTTGGGAGAAGATAGCTGGGAACCATTCTGAGCATGCTCAAACAGCATTTAATGTGCTCAGACGTTTTCAGAAATGGGAGAATGAAACATAGACATCAAGTTGCTGGAGAGGCCTCAAGTAATTTCTAGCAACATAGCAGATGTCCTCAGAAGTCTTCAGGAAAGAGGGAATGAATGCAAAGCTGCCAGACAGGAATTAAGTCCTTTTTAGCAGAGCAAGCCATGCTGTAAGAATCATACTGGGAAGATTTAAGGTCCAAGGAGCCAGGACTGTTTGTTGAACACTGAACTAGAAGCAGAAGCAGAGGATATGCCACTGCATGTATTCTTCTATTCTTATTCCAATAGAGATTATCTAGTTTGTTAAATAATCTTAGATCTGACCTTGGATCCTCTCCTGCTATCTCTCAGCTCCACAAATAACTACTCTAAATAACTAATCATCTCTTTCTCTAATAAGAACTCTGATGCTTGTGAAAGAGAGGAGGATAGAGATTGTGGTTCAGTAGACCAGCTGAAACTGCAAAATCTCATCCCCTCAAATTGCTTTTAAAAAATAACACTAGCTTCTGTATCAAACTGTGCTTTCAATCTCTATTTCCAGGGGGATGACACATACAGTTGGTTCTTTAGAATCGAGGAGGAGGAGCTGAAATCAGAGCACTATCCCCAGTCTTAGAGTGGGCAACTCCAGCCTTCCTATTGGCTATAGGATTTTACAATAAACAGCAACTTCTTAAACTGTATTTTTACCTCTTTTCTTTCAGCCGATCAAAAAAATACATTCTTTTTCAGACTGTCAGGAAAAAAAAACATTGGACTGTTCTGAAAAGAATGCTGTAGAAAACAACATTTTAGAAGCATTATTTTGCAAAACTAAGAATTATTATTTAAAAAAATACTTTACAACGCTCCCAAGGTGGTTTCCTGCAGGGCCTGGGTCCAGTTTAGCCATGACAGACTGAATAGCCCTGCCTGTGGAGCTATTCTGGATCATCCCCTTTCTCTTGTAAGCATACTAGCAGCTGCATCTTCTTGTCACACCCCGGCCGTTTTTCCTTTTTGCAGAAGAGCCAGCTGTTTTTAAGCAGGACCAGCACTTAAAAACATGCCAGCCACTTAGAGCAGCTGGCACTTCTGTCAAGAGGGAGACTGGCCAGGCAGTGACAGCAAGAAGCTGCTTGCCAGATCAAGGGGGAAGGGAAAGGAAAGCATGGTTTAACTGTTAGGGACAGAGGAACCACTAATGCAAGAAGGTATGGGATGCTTGCTAACATTTAACAGATACTGATTCTCCCGCCTTCCGCCTCCTCTTTTAGACAGCCTACTAGTAATATCTTCTGAGGTTCTGAAGTATTTAGATTTTAATTGCATTGTAATAATAAAATGGCCAAGATCTCGTTGGCATAATTTTATTCTTGAGAAGTTGATGACATCAGCCAGTAAAAGTCATTTTAAATTAATTAAATATTTCCCATCCCTTCATTTGAGGTTCTGCAGCTCTCAAGGGTTTCAAATTTTCCCCCTTGGTGTGGGGGTGGGGAGATTTTAAAAGGAAAACATCATTGCCAGATCAGTACCAGCAGTTCTGATCCCAGTGGAAGCCCTTTTAGACCCAGCATTCAAAAGAAGTAATTCAAGACTACCTAATGACCCTGAGATACAAGTAAGAATGTACACACCATTTTTAGTTCTTTTTCTTCATTTCATCTTCTTTCAGGGTGGTGATGGAGGAAGAAGAGCTTTTTCATTTGCAGGTGATTTCATTTGGCCTGTTCATTCATTGAACACTGAGGAGCCTGAATCTTTCATACTACTTTGTTTTTAACTATTTGTTTTCTACTCCAACCCACCACCACCCTGGCCCAAGATTGCCACCACCACCCCAGCAGTGGCAATGCAACAGATTCAAACAATGTCATCTACTCCAGGAGCAGGCAATAAATGTGAAAGAAAAATAATCACTGATCAATATAATCTCAAAGACAACTATACAAACAGCATTTGTACTTTTATATTGTATTTAATTTTATATAGAATTCATAATCAGATTTATCCTTATCATCAGTGATGGGCTGTCAAAATTTTTGCTACCCACCGTGGGCAGAGCTGATGTCATGGGTGGAGCCAACATCATGAAGTCATGACATCATGACACCATGATGTCATGGGTGGAGCCAACATCATGAAGTCATGACATCATGACACCATGATGTCATGGGTGGAGCCAATATCATGATGTCATGATGTTTTGGGCGGAGCCAAAGAATTTTTTTAAATAAATAAATAAATAAAAATTAAATAAAAATACACATTAAAATTAAAATAATCAACCAACCCACCTACCCACCCCAAACACAAATCAACTCACCCACCCACTCCAAACACAAACCTGTCATTTACCTGGCCTGGGGTTGGGGAGCAGGCACTAGGCAGGCAGGCACTAGGCAGGCAGGTAGACAGGAAGTGCAGCAGCATGGCAGCAAACCGCTGCAGCAGCCTGGCAGCCTGGCGTGGCCTGGCAAGGAAAGGCCGCGCCACCGCTGCCACTTCTCCAGGTGCT
Organism: Furcifer pardalis; assembly: GCA_030440675.1. Lineage (NCBI taxonomy): Eukaryota > Metazoa > Chordata > Lepidosauria > Squamata > Chamaeleonidae > Furcifer > Furcifer pardalis. The sequence continues at coordinate 70,194,780 of CP126896.1, read as the reverse complement.
GCCTGCGCCCTTTCTGGGCAGCCAAAATGGCTCCCTGGAACTGCACATGCATCAAACCTCCATTTGACGTATGCACACTTCTATTTTTTAGTGTGCATACATCAAATGGAGGTTTTCCACATGTGCAGTTCCAGGCAGCCAAAATGGCTGCCCGGAAATACACATCCGGAGGGCGACCGGAGAGGCGACCGAACTGGTCACCCAGGGGTTCTCTACCCCCCTGGCAATCCCCACGGGAAAGCTGCTACCGGTTCGGGCGAACCGGTCCGAAGCAGTAGCAACCCATCACTGCTTATAATTCACAACAACATTATAATGTCACTGTCATCAGACCACCACCACCATCACGACATCATCATTGCTGGGCAAGCAAGAGTAGAGACGGATGGGATCAGGAGAGAACCCTCTACCCTACAAACAATTTAAAAGTGTAATGATATATCACAAAATACAAAAGCAATTCAACTTGAAATAGAAAATGGAAAATATAACCAAGTGATCACTGCACACAAAATAAGTGTGTCTGTCTATCTGTCTGTTCTGATATTACAATCTTTCTATTATCTGTCTTTTGCATTTTTATGGGGGGGATTCACAGGACATTAAAACAAAAGAAGATAAGATACAGGTATTACGTACCAAATATTGACATTTTAAACAGGGATGGAATTTCAATATATTTGGTGTTGGTGTTGGATTGTGGCTCTTGTCTCAAGTACCTTAAGGTTATGATTCTTGACACCCTTGCAGGCTTCAGTTTGTTTGCTGGTGCAGGAATTTAGCTAAAAGGCCTCATTCTCAACTGACATTTTAGGTTCAGCAGAACATATTTCTCATCATCCAATGACTATCATTGCATTTCTATAAGAGAGAGGACCAAATCAATGTGATAAAAAATGGTGGAACTGTCTCTATTATATATAGTGCTCAGTAGCAAAATGCACATAAAGTCTACATACAATAGATATCCTCCTTTCCTTGCCCCAAGTCTGACTCATGCAATTTCTATAATATTTTATTTTTCAATGGGACATTATGGGCCCCCTTTTTTTTCTTACCTACCGTCCCCCACCATGTACATATATTTATATGCATGTTTCTAATGGTTATGCATTGCCTGGATGTAATTCCTTTATTGACAGAAGCATGTTTCCATGGTGTTTTACATGCATCTGAAATGTGCTTATTTTTCTATGTGAACTTTCCAAACATTCTCAATTTTTTTCAGGCACGTTTGCAACAATCCATCAACATCTGGATTCCAGAATACAAATTGTGTCAATCGTGTTGGCATTCTGCACGAATCAGTAGTGTGTGGGCTGGGAAATGTGAAAAGTATGTGCATTTGGGATGTTTTAAAAAATAAAACAGTAGAAGTGTTTCTATTTACTTGGCCTATACTAATGTGGCCCTAAATGAAACAGCAAGATTGGTCACAGGATGCCTAAAACCAACCCTGATACAAAAAATGCATTATTTATCTAGCATTCTGCCCTCACAATTCTGTCGAGAAAGTGCTGCTCAGAAAGAGTGGATCAAAGCAAGTTCCTCTGAAACACAACTGCTGTTTGATCACCAACCACCAAAGCAGAGTCTGAAATCAAGGCACAGTTTCCTCACAACTTCTGCCCCTCTGAACAACCAGCCCACACAGACTTCCTTAGAATTATGGAAGGTGAGCAAGGAGCTACCAGATAACTGGGCAGAACGACATGACTCTCTATGGCCTGGCCAAGAACAACCATTTCCAGTGTGGAAAGCTTTAAACAGACTGTGTGCAGAGGTAGGAAGATCAAGGGCTAATCTGAGAAAGTGGGGTTTTCCTGTAGATGACAGCCTGTGTGAATGCAGATAAGTACAAACTATCTTCCATATGATACAATGTACATGATGTCCCTCAACATGCACTGAGGAGGACATTATGTTGGCAAGAGGAAATGCTGTTGCTGTGGCCCAATATTGGGCAGATGTCATCTAGCCCTTTTTAATTTTATTTTGTTTTTAGATGTGTTAATTTTAGCTTTGTATGTTATTATATGCTTGTGGTGCATCTAACATGAATAAAGAAAGAGCTGGGTTTTGTTTTTGTTTTTTTGCCATTTGTTAAAATCACCCCAGGCTGACAATTTAGTCCATTTGATATCTATGACTAGAACATTGAAAAGGCACAACATAATTTAAAAATATAATTTGGAAGGTGAGATAATTTCCCTTGCATTCTTTAAATGCTATATTTATTGTATCTAGCTGCCTTCTTATCTCCATACTTCCTATGCTCTCTTAAACACTAAAATGCACAAAAAAACAATTCTATGAATAAAATATGCCAAATTGCTTTCCATCTACTCCTGCATTGCTTGTCCTCCCACAAGAGCCTGTTCTTTTCACAGAATTTCACTGAGAAATCATCACCTCTTTTTTTAACTTTTTGAGTTCTTCCTCATGCTTTCCTTTACCCTATGCATCAAAAGGAACAAGCATAATCATGCTGATATGCTTAGACTACATAAAATTACTTCTACTAATTTATTTGGATGAAAATGATTTTTAGAATGCTAACAAAATGCCAGTATATCTCAATTGGGTAAGAAAGATGGAGACTAGGGGACTCACATGAGCTGAGCTGTTTATCTAGGTGATGTTATCTAGGTGCATCAGTGAACAATGTTCTGGACCCCATCTCACTTGTAATGGAGCTTTCAATTAGTTAGCATTTCAAATGCAGGACTGTCCTCACTTAAGAAGGTATGTGATGACCTACTTCAATACTAGTCTTCTGCTGCTAGCTTAGTAGAACCCAGCCCAACCAGGTAGATGATCTCTCCTTAGACCCTCAACTTCCTATGAATGGATATATGCCTCAAGTTCACTGACTCAGATCCAGGAAGAGCTTTATGGCAAGTATTCTTCAGGGTACACAAAAGCAAAATCTCATTAGAAGATGGAAGAAGGAGCTCACTGAATAAGGAATAACATTAAAGGAGGATATGTCTGAGGAACTGAACCTTATTTGGAGGACCTGGATGTGGGCCAGAGTGCCTAAATCTAAGACCAATATACTCAAGTGGCGGTTTCTGGAAGACAACAACATGCCGTGTGAATGTGGAAAGATACAGGATCTGGCTCATGTGCTGGTCTGGAGACTTTACATTATTCTGGTGGAATCTCAAATAGATTACTGTGAATGGGAACTTTGTTTCAGGGAGCATAATTTCCATCTCTTAAAACTGAAAAGGATCCTAGTGATAGTATTAGCAAATCATGAAATTGTGTAGCTGTGGTCGATTCTCCAGAGGCATTCTAACCTAAGTCCTCCAATGTACAAAAAAAATTCCTTCCAAAAGAGACTATGGGTATAAAAATGTGTGTTTGCATGATTGTTTCTGCAAAAAGCACAACAAAAATGCTACTTGCATTTTGCATCATTTAGCTCTTTACTAAATTTGTAATGGTGCCTTGAAGGCAAGATGGATGAGACTGTTGTCCCTCTTGCCTTCCACCTTTGTCTCGCTGTGTTATACATCACTGTGCCCATACAGAAACTCAATGGATCATGCCCTGCATTGACATCATTGCTTCACTGCATACTGATTCCAGCAAGATCTTTTCTCCCCCACTTTTAAAGGCCACATATCTCAAAAGTACTCTTTTTTATAATTAAAAGTGTGAGATTTTCATCTGAAAGCAATCACAACCGCGTGTAACTCATTGTTTCACCATCATAAAATACATTGTAACAAAAAGAACGCTACAACTGCAGAGATGGAGGCAGCATTTCTATAATGATGGCAATCCAGTTTATTTTAGTGGCATTTGTCCAAGAGTCAGATTGGTAGAAGTGTGGGAAATATTGCTGTGGCTTCCATCTTGTGTCACTTCTCTTCAGTCTGGTCACCTTTTGTGACCAACAGTATTTTTCTAATGGTATTTAAAAAGTGTAAATTATCATCCTTGTTACTATTTTAACTAAATGACATCACAGAAAAATTAATGACTCCTGCAAACTGCGTTGTAATGCTTAATCTGATTATTGTTTCTTTTAAAGATAAAAATTTGTGGAGAATAAATCTGTACTTTCCCTGGATGTTTACTCTTGAGTTCTACATCTGTTTCAGAAAAAGAGCATTTGACTATTTCAATGATTACTCCTAAAGCTATTTCTTGGCTCTCCCTGCCCACTCCAGTCCCCTACTAACTTTTATCATCCACTTCATATTTTTATGTTTGCTTTGTTGTTTAATATGGACTGTGATCCAAACATGTAACTTGCAAACATATCAGTAGCAATGCTACCTATCAATAACAACCTTTTCTGCTGGCATTGGCAGGGAGCATCACAAGCAACTGCATCATTGCAATGAAATACTTAGAACTGAAAATCAAACTAGACAAAATGGTCAGTCCTGCATTTAGAACCTGTGCTAAAATTAAGCTTTTCCCACCTCCACCTTTTGAAAATCAGCTTTCTGGTTTTGTGACTGGTCATCAGGAAGTTAATATAAGTTTATTTGCAAATCTAATTGCTTATACAGGGAATTCTGATGGAATAATTTCCCCTGGACAGCGAGGAGAACAAATAGGTCAATCTTAGAAGAAATCAACCCTGACTGCTCCTTAGAAGGTCAAGTGAAGATGAAGCTAAAGTACTTTGGACATCAAATGAGAAGAGAGGATTCACTTGAGAAAGCCTTGATGCTTGGAAGGGTCGAGGGCAAGAGAAGAAGGGGACGGCCAAAGATGAGATGGCTAGATGGTATTGTGGAGGCAGTGGGCGCAGAGCTAAGCGAGTTGAGGGGGATGGTGGAGGACAGGAGTGCCTGGCGGGCAGTGATCCATGGGGTCGCAGAGGGTCGGAATCGACTGTGCGACTGAACAACAACAAATTTCCATGCCAGTTTGACGTTCTTCATCAATTTTTAGAACCAAGTTTCTTTTCATAAATCCTCCCACTGCTGCTTGGAAAGTTACTTTTAAGAAGAATAAATGAGCAGTTATAGGGTGATTCACTTGTAGGAATCATCCCAATGCATCACTCTTTTGCTGCTCAGTTAATAACATGTAATAACTTCACACTTCTTAAAAGTATCTTCTGGGTTCTTAGCCTACCATTCTGAGTAAGTCACTGTTATATTGTCATAGGGGAGACCCTACAGGAAGACAGAGTGGTTTCAACCATAATTCAAAAGTGCCCACCAAGAAGCCAATTGTAATTATTTTTCTTCTTTGTTTGAATTGTCTGAGAACTGTGTGGAAGGTAAACGTATAATGCCCTGTTGAGGTTGGCATCACAACTTTGCAAATGAAATTGAGATTGCTCAAAAATGAGAGTGAATTTTCTATGGATCAGTAGGGCCTCTATGATATCTGAGAGAGTAGCCAGTTTCTGAGAGAGTAGCCAGTTTGCTGGTGTCAGTTTGAATGTCAAGATAAATTATTGCTGTCACGAGTCTTTCTGTCTTGCTCCTTGGCTAATGGAAATCCCAACTCAACTGCTAATTTTGTGGAAATGGAGTGAATTATAGAGATCCAAGATACCAGCTCTCCCAATGAAAAGGAAGTCATCCAAATAGTGTATGACCATGCGGAGTTAAATCAGGACTGAACAGCTTATACAAAAATGTGCTAAAGGCCCGAAATGCTACATAGGACAATGAACAAACTATAGGCATGCTCTTGCCTACATACCAGTTTCCTTGACACTTAAAAGCTTACAGGGTTAAGTCCTCTGGATGAACCAGTAGAAGATGGAATGCTGATTGGATATCACTTTTCACTAATAGCACACTGGAGCTGCAGTGATTTATCAATGCCATGACATGCATGAAAAACGGGTAATGCACTGTACAATATTCTGGAGAAAAAGGTGTCATTGACCAAGGCTCCCTTGGAATAAGAGAGGTGATCAATCAAGTGAAACTCCCCTGTGGTCTTCTTTGGAATGACACAAAAGGGAGAGACATGGAGATTTGACAAGAGGGGAGAAGGATATGGGCCAGCCATGTGCTAGAATTTATTTATGAATCTTATCTGATACCATGCGAGGAAGCTCCTGGACTGAAGTTAAGTTTTCTACATCATCTGCTACTCACTGCCCAATGTAAGGGTTCCAGAAGCCACAGCTGAACTTTTCAACAAGTACAAGGCCACCTTCCAATTGAGATAAGCCAGAAGCAGCAGGCATAAGGACAGCAACTGGAAAGATTTATTTATATATTTATTGGATTTATATAACCGCCTTTTTTGCCTGAGTGACCAAAGATCTGATAGCTAAGGTGGAAACATTGCTGTCATAGCCATTAACCTCATTTTATGAGTGCCAAGATATATACAGAAGGGGCCCCACCACTGGACTCTCCCTTTTCATGTTGGTCATCCTTAGATGCCATGACATGCATGAAAAATGAGTAATGCATTGTACAATAGTCAGGCTCCCCATTATGTGGGCATGATACTCTGGGATTTAGCAGAAAACAACTGTCACAATCATGATATCTGAATCTTTCTCTCTGATATTTCCCTACGTTGTACTCCCAGAAAATCAATTCTTGTGCCTCTCTTTGACTCCCCAGCCTTATGAACTTCATCTCATTCCACTTGTCCTCAACAGGGTTCTAATATTACATACCACAGCTTGTCATTGAGCAGATCCATGTTGCATTGGCACTAGTGGCTTGATTGCTAAGGGCCTCATCCTACTCCATGACCAGGCCATCCCCCACCAAACTGTGGACCAATAGGACATTGGCCACTCCCTCTGGGTATCGTTGTTGTAACTCGATCTGAGCATGTGTTGTTGTTTTCCTGTTCCAGGGCACTGGGAGGCCTTGTCCTGGAGGTCAAATGGTTCTGGCCCACCCTCGCCCTCTGAGGCAATCAGGAAACATGCCACTGGCATGAATTTGTTTAAGGTGGGTCCCAGCTTGCCATGAAGTGACTAACACACTATGATCTCTGAGCCATCTCCTGCAGCATATATGAAATGAGGAATGCAGGATTTAACACTGAATATTTAACACAGCCTTGAGGTTATGGGGAAGGTGTGCCTTCACAGCCAGTCCATCTGGCATGCCTCTTCTGCCTCCATGACTATTGGGAGAGTTCTTCCTCGGCTCATTTTGCCACATTGCTCAGTGCTGCCTCTGGCACTTGGTTTGCTGTCCTGTTGATCTCCACCACCCCCTTTTAAAAAAAACTGTTCAGTGTCCCCATTCAAAAATTTTGTTAGGTAAGTGAGCTGGATTAGAACACACTGCCTCCATGCCTACCTGTCTGCAGTACCCAAATTTAAAATTACCACTGTCCAATGAACTATCTAGTGAACTCTCCTAAACATGTTGTGTTGGAGATGAATTTAACAAAAACAAAATGGATGAGAGTCGGCCAACGTGACCAGGGTTCCATCACTATAAATCAAACCAAGATTGAAGAAGTAGCTGATTATGTCTACCTTGGGCAGCAAATCCATAAAGACAATGTAACATGTGATGAGTGGATAAGAAGATGCAAACCAGCTTGAATTGCCTTTAATATAAACAAAAGAGTGCTAACAAATAACAGTCTCCCAATGAATATCAGGGCAAGTGTATTCAATACGACAGTGTTACTAGCGATGTTGTACACATCCAAAACATGGGCAAAAACAAAATCAGAGGAAGAAAAACTGGTGGTAACAAAAAATCAATGGATGTGTAGAGTAACCATCAGGGATAAGGTCAGCAATAAGGAATTATGCCAAAGAACTGGACTGTGTGATGTGGCTGATGAACTATATGTGGCAAAGAAAGAAAAAAAGATGGGCAAGCTATATCACCCACCTAAAGGATAACAGGTGGACCTGTCGGCTAACAGACAAAAGACCAAGTCACCACAAAAGACCACTAGGCAGACCCCAAAAATTATGGGATGAGCTGATGGTAAAGCTGTTCGGGAAGAAATTGAACAGAAGGCAAAAGATATAATATCACTTGATTTGTGCTAAAAGCGATGACAAATTGATATTGGATATTGGACTGTCCAATGAAGGCCAATGGAAAGTCAGCAGGAGGCTAATCCCCTGTTTTATCATTCTAGCCTCCCATGTGTCCCAGAGGATCTGTAGCAAATCTGCCATCTCACCTCTGATTCCAGTCATGGCTTGATGCCACTCTGTGGCTGACACTTCAGCATCAACTGGGGTTCCCAGGTAAGCCTGTGTCCCTGTTTTCCACATTCAGGGCAATACCAGTTGTGGGGAGTGGGAGAGAATGGAAGAAGTGATTAAACCCTCCACTTCTAATGCCACAATCCCAGTTCACAGCTCCTCTCTCATGGCTTTTATTTGTCAAGTCACACAAAATCTGTTCAGGAATTTCTATTATCTCATATATTATGTTGTCTTACACATTTGTTAGCACATTTTATTTTTCTGTATATAAGTTAGCTTCTTTGTTGAAAGGCCTTGTGAATGTTTAATTCGTGTCTACAGAAAATGCTGCATTTTAATTATGCATATACATCTCAGAAATAAGATAAAAATCTATTTCAGTTGAAAATAAAAAAAGAAAGTGCAAACCCATTCAATTAAAACATCTAACCTAGTGGTTTTATGCTACACAAAGTTAATGGTCTGACTTGAATTCCATAAAATAGTACATTTTTTATCATCTTCAATGCCTCATGGATCTCATATGAACATACCTAATGTTTCTGGAGCATTACCTTCTCTGAAGTGTAATCACAATGTGTATCAATAAAGATAAAATATTGTAGACCACTGATTCATGTGGATCAGGTGGAAAATACACAGTCAGAAATATAAATAATTTCATGAGTCTTCCAACAGATAAATTTTAGACACAACTCACAGAAGTGAGTTGAGCTAAAAAAAGTGGATTGTATATATTTAAAAAGTGACTCTGATTTACAATGCAATAATGAACTAAGTAGAGTTTCATTGTATGTGTGAGAAGATAGTATTAGAAAGAGAGATTTACATTTGTTAAACTCTAAATAATTTTGGACAAGCTGAGCCTACACAAAAGAAAGAGATCCATCTTGAACAGGAGTAGAACTTGACTCCTGGTGCTTAATATCAACAACGTAGAAGAACAGATATCTGGGAGGAAATTAATAGAAGCAGAACAGCATCCATTATTGGATAATGAATTAATTATAATGAATTGATCTTGGCCAGTGATGGCGAACCATGGCACTCTAGATGTTCTTGGACTTCAATTCCCAGGAGTCCTCATCAGCAGGAGTGCTGACTTTGGGTTCTGGTAATTGAAGTCCAAGAACACCTGGAGTGCCAAGGTTCACCATCTCTGCTCTAGGTCCTCGTCAGGGGAGCAAGCCTAACCATCCACAAACAAATGACAGTTTCCTATGGGGGGGGAGCACATTGCCCCCAGTAGACATTTGAAGAAGCCCTCAATGGCTGAAATTGTGTGGTTCAGCACAGTTAATTTTGCAAGAGTTTGCCCATTAAATTGCTAAGGAATTTGGTGAATCAACTCCTCCAAATGGTCCATTAATACAAATGAGCCTACTCCAGTTGAAACATATTTTAGCATAGTAATTTGTAACTAGAATAGTCTCATTTAAATCAATGAATTGATGGAGGAGTTGACTCACCAAATTCCCACTGATTCAGTAGGCCTAGTGTAATTTACTACAGTAAGCAATAAGATTTGAGAAATAGGAAGAAATGTCTACCTGTGAATGCCAGAAGCCAAAGTAAGGAAACAGACCCTAATTGGGTAGTAGAGCACATGATGTTCATTCAAAATGGTCCATTCTCAG